>JADBJO010000274.1:792500-795000 GCA_016801955.1 Conus betulinus | reverse complement strand
GTGCCATCGTCGCCAAACAATTCACCTGACATTTTGCTCCTTGAAATGTGTAGTGATAGGTCACAGAAAAATAGACAGGAGGGGATCTGAAACAGCTCCTTGTACTCCTTTCAAGATTACCTTTCCAGCAGAAATAGAATACACAGAGCAAGACTCGTTGGTATTTGTCTCTTAGATAAGACTCAAAGAAAGCTGTTGAAAGAGGACTTTCGGTATACACATTTATATCTTTTTAACAGAATATACTGGTTCGCGGGATCAAAAGCTTTTGTAAGGTCAAGGGAATGTACACCAGTTACCCGAAAGCTGTTCACATAACACAGCCATGCGTCGAACAAGACAGTGTGTGTGACAGGGATGTCCGGGTTGAAAAGCTGATTGCAAGGGGAGGATAAGGTGATTTTTTTTTTTCTGAGAGAGAGAGAGAGAGAGAGAGAGAGAGAGAGAGAGAGAGAGAGAGAGAGAGAGAAAGAATATTTTACCAGATGACTGAGTAGCATTCATGGTAGACAGCGTCCAACAATGTGTTTAAAGTGTATGACAGGAATGTCCGGACTGAAAACCACACTGCACACGGTAAATGGCGTTATGCTTGTCAGAGAGAGAGAGAGAGAGAGAGAGAGAGAGACTGTAGTGTGGCATGTGTGTGTGTGTGTGAGAGAGAGAGAGGTGGAAGTCTGTCTGTGTGGACTGCTAATTTCTGTTCCTATCCCGGCATGTAAATATATCATCATATTCACCAGCTACGTCACCTGACCCCGCGTGCAACGCACACTCATAAGAGCACTATAGTTCTCCCAGCTGTCATGCTCTCTGTACGGGCACTCTTTATCTACAGGAAAAGTTCGCCGTTGTTACATGACAACGTGGGTTGTTTGTATTTCTCTCCTTCACTTTCTTGTTTTCTATGTTTTGTTTTTCTATTTTCCAGTCTTGCACAATGGCCCTGCGTCTGCTGGCCACTGTAACTGGCGACCTTCACTCTGAACCCGTCCTCCACGTCACTCATTGACACACTCACCCCTGCTCCATCCTGCTAATGTCTCCCCCCCCCCCCCCCCCACACCTCTCTCTTTTTCCCCGTCTCCTCCTCCGTTCATCCTACAACTTTTCTTGGTCGGTATGTGTTTTTCCTCCTTTACCTCTTCATTCCCCTCAAAGCCGTTTCTAGCTGTTACTGTCTTTCTCTCTTCATTCCCCTCAAAGCGTTTCTAGCTGTTATTGTCTTTCCCTCTTCATTCCCATCAAAGCTGTTACTGTCTTTTTCCCTCCCTCAAAAAAACCGTTTCTAGCTGTTACTGTTTTTCCCTCTTCAATCCCCTCAAAGTCGTTTCTAGCTGTTACTGTCTTTCTCTCACTCTTTTCTCTCTTGTTCTCCATTAATCAAAAATCCTGTTCCTGATTGTACCTGCCCCCCCCCCCCCCCCCCCCCCCCCCCAATCTCTCTTCAATCATCCCTAAACCGTTCCTAAAGCTTTCTGTATCCTCTCTCACCCTCCGACCTCTCTCGCTCTTTCTCTTCATTCGGCCCAAAGCCGTTCCCAGTTGTTCCAGTGCCCCCCCCCCCTCCCTCTCTCTCTCTCTTCATCCACCCCAAAGGCTGAGCGGGGCAGCTGATGGCAGAGCAGGGAATGCCTTGTGTGCTGTGCTTTGTATGGACTGCCTGCACTTGGTCACAACTCCCTTCAACAATTCCTCAGAACTGTTTATTCTCAAGCGCAACCTCCCAGCTCTTTACGGAGCTGAATTGTGGGGACTGGCTGGAGGCTGCTGGAAGTCGCACTGAAAAGGTTTACTTCAGCACTTGGAAGAAATCTGTATGGGTTCGTGTAAAAAAAAAAAAAAAATCGAGCGTGTAGACTGGATGATAACTGATTTATAACAAATGCTCATGTTCAGAGTTGAAGATACTGATGTAAGATCTCAACGATCAATAAAAACAGACAACAATCCAAAGCCTGAAAACTGTTGTCATGATTTGATTCGAGTGGAAAAATTATACTCGGATAATTCTTTCGGGATGATTTTGGATTTCTCACGCTGAATCAAGGAATAGAAATCTGAATAAGTTCTTGAATGTATTTCGGCAAAGACTTACAGATAGCAGACGGCAAAAACAGGAACGCGCTCATTCCACAAAGCGAAAGATTCTCAATGTAATGAAAATTTACATTATCAACAAACTGAAATGCAACTTGCGCTTGAAACGACAGACGCACAAAAATTATCTGACCAAGCCGAGGTCTGGTGTGCTTGATACAGCTGTGGATCGTCAACAATAGAGAATAGTTGCTGACAACAGTTTGATATGCTCACAATGCAAAAGGGCCAACGACGATGACATACAACATTTGTGTGCTTGTGCTGCTCAATGTGACTAGTGGCATGAATATATTCCAGGTAAAGCTTACGCACAGACACGTCAGTCACCTGACTGACCAATGTATGCATATTCTTGTCTACAGCCTTTAAAAAGGCAGAATGTTATGCTCAGTTGAGC
>JADBJO010000274.1:765000-787500 GCA_016801955.1 Conus betulinus | reverse complement strand
TTCTCTTCAACCTCTGACCAGCTCTGTTCTCTTCACTGACCAGTCCTGTTCTATTCAAGCACTGACCAGTCCTGTTCTCTTCAACCTCTGACCAGTCCTGTTCTCTTCAAGCACTGACTAGTCAGGTTCTCTTCAAGCACTGACTAGTCAGGTTCTCTTCAAGCACTGACTAGTCAGGTTCTCTTCAAGCACTGACTAGTCAGGTTCTCTTCAAGCACTGACTAGTCAGGTTCTTTTCACACACAAGCTGACAGGCCTGACATTCTGACAACAAGGTGGATACAAGACGTGACGTGCAGTGCTGTCTCACAACAGCAAGTGGATATAAGACGTGACGTGCAGTGCTGTCTCACAACAGCAAGGTGGATATAACGACGCGACGTGCAGTGCTGTCTCACAACAGCAAGGTGGATATAAGACATGACGTGCAATGCTGTCTTACAACAGCAAGGTGGATATAAGACATGACGTGCAGTGCTGTCTCACAACAGCAAGGTGGATATAAGACATGACGTGCAATGCCGTCTCACAACAGCAAGGTGGATATAAGACATGACGTGCAATGCTGTCTCACAGACAAGCTGACAGGCCTGGTTTGAAAGATAACGTTGAGACTGGCTGTGGCAGACCTGTCCTGGGCGACACTGACCTTGACCCCTCAGACTGGCTGTGACAGATCTGGGCCAGGGCGATACTGACCTTGATCCCTCAGACTGGCTGTGACAGACCTGTCCAGGGCGATACTGACCTTGACCCCTCAGACTGGCTGTGACAGACCTGGCCAGGGCGCCACTGACCTTGACCCCTCAGACTGGCTGTGACAGACCTGGCCAAAGCGACACTGGCCTTGATCCTTCAGGTGATCCATTCAGGGTGCTACTGACTGATGAACGCTGTGTGGAGCCGACCTCCGTTCCATTAGACTTGATTCACCACTTGTTGTTTACGCCAACGAGCATCCTGATTGCTCCAATACTGATTTTACACACTGTTTCTGCTACCTTCTATTACAAACACAAGTTTCTTTGGTAGGTCGTTCAAATACTGACATTGCATTACGTTCCAAAGTTACTTTGTGAGTTATTCTAATACCCAACCCATAAACCCCTCCCTCAACCCCTGTTCTCCTGGACTATACACAGCAAGATGCCCAATTCTAATTAGAGGAAGAAAGGAGGGTGGGGGGTGGGGGTAAGTTGACCACTGGATCACAAAAACATGAAAAGTAAAGAAAACAGAATAGGTGGAAGCAGTGATTCATGAGAAGGAAATCACTGGACGTTCTGAGCCATCATCTCTGTGTCAATGGTCAGGAAGAAAGGACAAACAATTATCTCTGAAAAAAAAGAAAGACTGGCAAAGCTTGGGATGACAAGTGAAAGAGAGCGGAGCACAATATCAAACTCAATAGGATACAGGTTGGGGGGAGGTGGGGAAGGGGGGGGCGGGGAGACGTGGGGGTGGGATGGGGCAAGGGGGGGGGGGGGGGTAGAAAGCAAAGAGCTCATAGCTCCAAACTCCTGGTGATTTCCTTCCTATGGCCCACTGTTTCCGCCTATTGTGAGTTTTCTGTACTGTTCTATTTTTTCGAATTCTTCAGCTCCGTGATCTATCATCTGCAAATGCATCGCGCAGTTATCGCCATTTTCTGATAACTGTATGTATCCACGCTGTTACTGTTGATCCGCCAGTGGCCTGCCTGTCTCACACAGGACAGCCACAGCCAGCAGTAAACGGCCAGGGTGGCGGGGCAACTCAACCCGTCAAGAGGGCGGTGTGGGGTGGCCAGGACGTGTGGCCAGACCCGTTTGGCTCGCGCCTCCCCGACACCCGATGCTAATGACCCGGGGTGGCCGACGTGTGAAAAGCCCCCCTCCCTCTCCTGCCCTGCCCGCACAACTGTTGAAGGACTGTCTGCCTGTCCACCCTCCCCCACCCCCCACCTCTCCCTTCCCCCTGACAGCCAAAGTCAGCAGACACGGTGTCTGGCAGACAGTCTGTGATGAAGTAGTCATTTATCTTCATCGCTCCTCCCCTCCCCCCCCCCCCTCTTTATTCTCCGTCTTGAATACCACTACCCTCTCCGAAGAATGGACTGGAGTGAGGGTTGGACGGTGGGACGGGGAAGGGGGAGGGGAGAGTGAGGGGGGCAGGAATTGCAGGAATGTTGATGAGGGATCTGAAGGGTCTGGACTTTGCTCAGGGTCTCAGCTGTCGCTTCACCTCCCTCCTCTCCCCCTCCCTCAAGGCCTGGTGCTCTCTGGAAGGCGGCTAGAGGAAGCAAGGGCGGGTAACTGCCGCTGACTGTCTCCACACACAGCACCCAGGGCTGGTCAGGTTTGGTCGGACCTCCCCCCCCCCCCCCCTTCCCCTCCTACTCCCTCTCCAGCCCTCATCACCAGGTCCCGCCATCTGTCCACTCTCAACATCCCCGTGTCCTGCTTCCTTGGTGGCCTTCATACCCCCTTCAGCACCCCCTCCCCCCAGTTAAGACCCTTCTGGCAGAGCCACCCTGCTCCATGCTGTCTGTTGCCTTGACCTCCATCTGCAGGGCAGAGGCCACTGGTTACCTGCTGCTGCGTCCTCACGCCCTACACCCCGCCCCCCTCCACCCCCCACCCCCCAATCTCTACAGATTCGCTGGACAGACTTCGCATGCGCCAGCAACACAGGGTTTTTAACGGGTGGGTGAGGGAGGAGGAGGCCTGGAGTGGGGTGGGAGGTGCGGTGGAAGGGGGGGGGGGGGGGGGGGGGGGAGAGTACAGCAAACATCTGACATTCCAGTACGGTCCCAACTCGTTGGTTACCAGGCAACTCTCTGAGACATGACAGCGTGCTGGGCTGTGGTTTGCAGGCCACTGCTGGAGTGCTGGCCTGTGACAGGGCCCAGGGCAGAAACCAGCCTGTGAGCAAGCCACCAGCCAAAGCGCCTTGTTGGTCCTCAAGTTTACAACTCGTCTCTTGTGAAGGAAGACGATTCTTCATGATCCGGTTTGAGCCAAGCTTTTACCCATGGCTCCATTGTGTAACAGGTGTCGATAGCCGCCCCGCCTTTCCTTCTGTGGGATGTACAGTATGGTATGGAACCTATTCAGGACTGATACTCCTGCCCCTTATCACTCGCGCTCCACCTAATCCCTGCTGCTTTCTGGCAGCCAGTCCAGAGAACAGACCCGGGGTGGGAGAGAAGGCAGAGATCAGCGACAATCCCTCCCACACACAGACAGCGGCTCAGTGCTGACCTGCCGGGGACAGCGGTCAGTCAGGGGCCACCCAGAGTGATTAGCCTGCTGTCCACTGGGCCCGCTCTCTCCATGCCTCCCCCTCCCCCCTTCCTCTGTGGATCCCTGCACCTCCCTCCCCCTGTGACTCCCTCCCCCCCCCCCCCCCTCTTCCGTGGCTCCCTGCTGACCCCCGACTGGACAGGGGGATTAGCACGGAACCCACCCTTTTCTGCCGTGTCCCTCTCCTTCTCTAACACCTCCCTGGCCTGACAATTAGGGCTACATCTGCCCTTCTTCGTCCCCCTCTCTTTATTCCTTCCTCCTCCTCCAGAACTCCCTCTCCCCCCCCCCCCCCCCCCTCCCCCCAGCGTGCACGCGCCAAGGTGAACACGGCACACGCCAATCCTCTTTCCCGGAGCCGTGAGCTATGCCCCCCCCCCCCCCCCCCCCCATCCCCCCCGCCGTTGTCCTTGCTCTCAACGCTTTGATCCGTCAGCCGTTTGTCCGGGTGCCTTCTTCCCTTTTGTTTACGGATGGCGGGTGCCCACCGCTGTATTGTTCCGGGTGGCGCTATCGGACACCTTCAGGTCGGCTGCTGTTATCTTTGGCGGTGTGTACAGAGTGTGGACGTCGTGCCCCGCTGGCCGACCAGCCTGAAGCTCTCCCTTCACGCCGCATACACTTCAAAGGGGCTGGGAGCCGACACAGTTCATCACTGGCCGTAGCTCGCACCTTGCCCGCCAACCGCAGTGTGATGGGTCATCTCTCGGCACACCCCGCCGTCACTGCTATCATCACTGCCTGAAGAGCAAGGGTTTCAGTTACACCACACCTCAAAATAGCTTTTTCCACAGGATGGGGAAAAGACGATGACTTAGGACCCCACAGGGCTGTTATTCCAAAGTTTCAACTGGACATTCTTCATCCTGTCTGTCACGTCACACGACTATTACAAGGGCTAGGCAGCCCTGACCGACGATGGAGGACAACATGGTTACGATATAAGACGTTTGAAAAGACGTGATATACGACGTCATTACCACCGACATCACTAGAGACCTCTCGGAGATGTTGTCAGTGTTCTGGGTTATCCAGATGTACATCTGTAACTCGTAACTGTTCTGGGCCTTCCACAGACTGGACCTTTTTTCTTGGGAGTGCTTTAAGTCATCCAAAGGTGGGACCTTTCATTTGTTGTGTTCTGGGCCATCTAAAGGTGGGACCTTTCACTTGTTGGTGTTCTGGGTCATCCAAAGGTGGGACCTTTCACTTGTTGGTGTTTCTTTCATCTTGTTTCATTTGTTGTGTTCTGGGTCATCCAAAGGTGGGACATTCACTTTTTGTGTTCTGGGCCATCCAAAGGTGTGACCTTTCACTTGTTGCTGTTCTGGGCCATCCAAAGGTCGGACCTTCACTTGTTGGTGGTGTTCTGGGCCATCCAAAGGTGGGGCCTTTCACTTGTTGCTGTTCTGGGCCATCCAAAGTGGGACCTTTCACTTTTGGTGTTCTGGGTCATCCAAAGGTGGGACCTTTCACTTGCTTGTGTTCCGAACAATCCAAAGGTCAACCTTTCACTTGTTGGTGTTCTGGGTCATCCAAAGGTGGGACCTTTTCATTTTAATGCCCTGGGTCATCCTTAGGTCGGACCTTTCACTACAAAGTTCTGGGAACATTTAAAGGTCGGACCTTTCATTTTACAGAGCCCTGGGTCATCCTTAGGTCGGACCTTTCACTACAAAGTTCTGGGTCATCCAAAGGCTGGGACCTTTCACTTTAAAGTTCTGGGTCATCCAAGGTCGGACCTTTCAATTGTTGGTGATCTGGGTTATCCAAAGGTGGGACCTTTCACTTTAAAGTTCTGGGTCATGAAAGGTGTGACCTTTCACTTGTTGGTGTTCTGGGCCATCCAAAAGTGGGACCTTTCACTTGTTGGTGTTCTGGGCCATCCAAAGGTGGGACCTTTCACTCGTTGTCCTGGGCCATCCAAAAGTGGGACCTTTCACTTGTTGGTGTTCTGGGCCATCCAAAGGTCGGACCTTTCACTCGGTGTTCTGGGCTATCTAAAGGTGGGACCTTTCACTTGTTGGTGTTCTGTGCCATCTAAAGGTCGGACCTTTCACTCGGTGTCCTGGGCTATCTAAAGGTGGGACCTTTCACTTGTTGGTGTTCTGTGCCATCCAAAGGTGGGACCTTTCACTCGGTGTCCTGGGCTATCTAAAGGTGGGACCTTTCACTTGTTGGTGTTCTGTGCCATCCAAAGGTCGGACCTTTCACTTGTTAGTGTTCTGGGCTATCCAAAAGTGGGACCTTTCACTTGTTGGTGTTCTGGGCCATCCAAAGGTCGGACCTTTCACTCGGAGTTCTGGGTCATCCAAAGGTGGGACCTTTCACTGCTTGGTGTTCTGGGCCATCCAAAGGTGTGACCTTTCATTTGTTGGTGTTCTGGTCATCCAAAGGTGTGACCTTTCACCTGTTGGTGTTCTGGGTCATCCAAAGGTGGGACCTTCACTTGCTGGTGTTCTGGGCCATCTAAAGGTGGGACCTTCACTTGTTGGTGTTCTGGGGTCATCCAAAGGTGGGACCTTTCACTTGTTGGTGTTCTGGGTCATCCAAAGGTGTGGCCATTCACTTATTGCTGTTCTTGGCCATCCAAAGGTGTGACCTTTCACTTATTGCTGTTCTGGGCCATCCAAAGGTGGGACCTTTCACTTGTTGGTGTTCTGGGTCATCAAAAGGTGGGACCTTTCACTTGTTGGTGTTCTGGGCCATCCAAAAGTGGGACCTTTCACTTGTTGGTGTTCTGGGTCATCCAAAGGTGGGACCTTTCACTTGCTTGTGTTCCGAACAATTTAAAGGTCAGACCTTTCATTTTAATGCCCTGGGTCATCCTTAGGTCGGTCGGACCATTCACTACAGAGTTCTGGGTCATCCAAAGGTCGGACCTTTCACTACAGAGTTCTGGGTCATCCAAAGGTCGGACCTTTCAATATAGAGTTCTAGGTTATCCAAAGGCTGGACCTTTCACTTTAAAGTTCTGGGTCTTGGAAGGTGTGACCTTTTACTTGTTGGTGATCTGGGCCATCCAAAGGTGGGACCTTTCACTTGTTGGTGTTCTGGGCCATCCAAAGGTGGGACCTTCACTTGTTGTTCTGGGCCATCCAAAAGTGGGACCTTTCACTTGTTGGTGTTCTGGGCTCCAAAGGTTGGTGTTCTGGGCTGGTGGGACCTTTCACTTGTTGGGTTCTGTGCCATCCAAAGGTGGGACCTTTCACTCGGTGTTCTGGGCTATCTAAAGGTGGGACCTTTCACTTTGTTGGTGTTCTGTGCCATCCAAAGGTGGGACCTTTCACTCGGTGTCCTGGGCTATCTAAAGGCCATCCAAAGGACCTTTCACTTGTTGGTGTGTTCTGTGCCATCCAAAGGTCGGACCTTTCACTCGGTGTTCTGGGCTATCTAAAGGTGGGACCTTTCACTTGTTGGTGTTCTGTGCCATCCAAAGGTGGGACCTTTCACTCGGTGTCCTGGGCTATCTAAAGGTGGGACCTTTCACTTGTTGGTGTTCTGTGCCATCCAAAGGTCGGACCTTTCACTTGTTAGTGTTCTGGGCTATCCAAAGTGGGGACCTTTCACTTGTGGGACCTTTCACTTGTTGGTGTTCTGGGCCATCCAAAGGTCGGACCTTTCATTTGTTGGTGTTCTGGGTCATCCAAAGGTGTGACCTTTCACCTGTTGGTGTTCTGGGTCATCCAAAGGTGGGACCTTTCACTTGCTGGTGTTCTGGGTCGTCCACCTTTCACTTGGTGTTCTGGACCTTTCACTTGTTGGTGTTCTGGGTCATCCAAAGGTGGGACCTTTCACTTGTTGGTGTTCTGGGTCATCCAAAGGCGGGACCTTTCACTTGTTGGTGTTCTGGGCCATCCAAAGGTGGGACCTTTCACTTGTTGGTGTTCTGGGCCATCCAAAGGGGACCTTTCACTTGTTGGTGTTCTTTCCAAAGGTGTGACCTTTCACTTGTTGGTGTTCTGGGTCATCCAGAGGTGGGACCTTTCACTTGTTGGTATTCTGGGTCATCCAGAGGTGGGACCTTTCACTTGTTGGTATTCTGGGTCATCCAGAGGTGGGACCTTTCACTTTAGAGTTCTGGGTCATCCAGAGGTGGGGCCTTTCACTTTAGAGTTCTGGATCATCCTAAGGTGTGACCTTTCAATTTAGAGTTCTGGGTCATCCATAGGTATATGACGTTTCAATTTATAGCTCTGGATCATCGAAAGGTGTGACCTTTCAATTTTGAGTTCTGGGTCATCCATAGGTATGACGTTTCAATTTATAGTTCTGGATCATCGAAAGGTGTGACCTTTCAATTTAGAGTTCTGGGTCATCCATAGGTATGACGTTTCAATTTACAGTTCTGGGTCATCGAAAGGTATGACCTTTCACCAGGGACAGACGCCAGTGGTCGTCTTTGGTTTTGTCCATCATCAGGTTACTGCAGTCAAACTGGGAGAAGCACTGATGCTTTTAACAGTGCGTTTAGCATCACTTTTCCAATGCAGTTTTCAAGTTCTTTTTTGAAAGTTTAACCGTGAAGAACTTGGGATAAATGAACATATTCGGCTCAGACATTTAGTTTCCATGAGAGAGAGAGAGAGAGAGAGAGAGAGAGAGAGAGAGAGAGAGAGAGAGAGAGAGAGAGAGAGAGAGAGAGAGAGAGAGAGAGAGTGTGTGTGTACGCACATGTGTCCTTGAAACACACGCACATACAACTCACTCCATCAGTAGTGAATTATTCTAAATGCTTTCTTTTATGTTACAGTGGTTTTGATCAACACGGGTGGTTAAAAAAACAGATTTGCTCCCTTTAAAAACGAAGCTAAAGCCTCTCAGTGGTCCCTCCTCCTCCATAGTTGTCTTCCCTTGCCATTCCTGGGTGACTGTTCTCGTTGACCACTTTACTTCCCAGAAGATCAGTGACCCCGGCACGAAAGGTCCATGTCCTGGCGGATTTTGGTGGCACACCCTTTGGAACACACAGTGGGTCAAAGTGCCGTTGTCAGCAGGCCCATCTGGGTCGACCTCTCTCTCCCACTTCCTTGGTCTACCTGCAGGAATCCCAACGTGCAAACACTGTGCGATGATTGGCCACCAAACACAGCGCCAGGGGTCCCCTCAAACTCGATTCCTAAATACACCGTAAACAACTTTACCACAGAATCTCAGTCTGTATCTTACCTCCTTTCACTTTGTCTTTCTCACTTATCTCCCTTTCCCCTCCCTCCATCTCATTCTTTCCCCGTAAAATTCAGCTGCTGTTTATTTCTGGGGGGAAAGAAAACCCTGCGATGCACTTGGTAAACTATGGTGTTTTCACCACCGAAAATGAAGAGAAAACAAATGTAAAAGATATAATTGGACAAACAGTTATGTATCCCTCTTCCCCCCCCCCCCCCCCCCCCCCCCCCACACACACACACACACACACATCCTGCCCCCGGTCTGTCTGTCTGTCCGGCCAGCGGAGCGAGGTGTGGGAAGACATGAGATGGAGGTGTCAGCGGTGGAAGGCATCGGATGGGGGGCCAGTCGGTGTAAACACACACCCGCTGAAGTGGGTCAGGAAGGCTGGGGACAGGAGGTCGCTATCCCGGGGTGTTTGTCGTCGTGCCCCTTTTAGCTTCCTGATGGAATCAAACCCTCCGCGCTCCGGGCGCCCCGCGCACAATGTCTTTCCCAGCCACAGGACGGGGCGGGGGTGGGGGGTCTCGCAACCATCGCCTGTTGCTGCAGCTCATCGTCAGGCGGGGAGAAGGGGTAGAGGTGGGGGTCTCTCGCTCACCGTCATGGTTCTGCACGCGCCATCAGAGCTAACTGTTATGGCAGAATGTCTGGTGGGCGCTGACCTCTTCACAGGGTCAACACACGCACTCTGCTGTCTTCAAAGAGGAAAAAAAAGGGACAGCAAGAATTCCGAAATACTGATCCACCGTGGTTTTCTTTCCTTCGTATTTTGCTCTATCGGTGCAATTTGCACTCTCAGAGAGAGAGAGAGAGAGAGAGAGAGAGAGAGAGAGAGAGAGAGATGCCCGCGGAAAGAACTACATACACAGACCCAACTGGATTTATAAAAAATCCGTAAGGACAAAGTAATTAATATTATTAATTCAATTTTAAATTTATTTTAACGTGTAGGAAAAAAAATGACACTGATCTTTGAAGTTAAACCACTCAGATTCCGATTGATCATGGCCCAGTCAACTTGAGTGGGCCATGTTACGTCTGTCAAAGTCCATTCTATGTTTGTACATGGTTTAAAAAAAAAACAAAACAAAAAAAAAAACAGTTCATTTCATCGGTGTTAAAAGGGTCTAAAATCTGGTTTCATTTTCCACACAATGTGAGACTAAAAGTGGCATGATCCATTTAGATTAACCAGCTGCAGAATCACATCAGGTGAACCTCCTCCACAGAGGTCTGCAGGGAGCCTCCTGCTGTCCAGTGTTCCTGTCTGACGTCACAGGAGTCCCCGCACTCAGGGAGACGAGCGTGGCTCCGTACAGGGTGCGCACCATGGGGCCTCCATCCTCTCCTTTTTCACAGACACCATGGTGTGCACACGGAATGGCCAGCGTGTAACTGGCGCAACTCTGTTTGTCTTTTCGGCAACTAGTGTCAAAGGTTTGACAAGATCCGGACAAAGTTTACCACCTGTTTGTGTATACCAGTCCTCTTGCCAGACGTCTTTGACACAGCTATTCTGGGTTTCGGATCTGTGTACGGACTAGGTTATATATACAATCTGAACAATTGTTTACTTGTGGCATCATTGGCATGATGATCGGCCACCTCACTGCCTTTTGATGCGAACATGACCGGGAAGCCAAGCACGAACGATACCATAATATTCAGATTTGAGAGAGGAGTGAAAATTAAAGGAGTATTGCAAAAAGTTTAGGGGCTCTGGGCGGTTGAAGCTATGGCTAGCAATGGCCTACAGAGCCGACCGGAAGTCAGACAGAATGAGGACGTCCTTATGTCCATGCTGATCGATCCTCCTTAGTGCCAGGACGTAGGCTGCCAGTTCAGTGGTGTACAGTTGGAGCTGTCAGTGGGAATAGGGTTCGACCATTCTCCAACAGGAGCAGTTGAACAACGCAACCTCTCTTCTTCAGAAATAGAACCATCAGAGGACTATTCTTTGATTGAAAGGAAGGACGCTTTGGACGCCGTTCGGCACAGGTTTTGCGTGGCCCACAGTCCGAGAGTCCTGACAAAAAGCAGATCAAAGCAGACCTCTGGTGTTGAAAATGTCCATGGTCCCTGTGGATTGCCGGTGCTGACCGGGGCTGTGATGAGGCAGGCCAGAATGCGGCTGTGGACGACGAGGCAGGGAATGAGCAGCATTGGGGTAAAGCTACTGGAATGGCACTGACGATGACACAGGAGTCCACAGTGGGTTCCTTTGGCATCTCAACAGATCTCAAACAGCGCCGAGATCAGTGTCAGTGCTTTGTCAATGGACAGAATCCATATTCCTAAAGGATGAATTCAGCTGGGATGGTCTTCAAAATTCTTTTAGAATTTTGGGTAAAACAAAGTCACAGGCAGGGTTCCTGGGTTCAGAGAACAGGTTCAAACTATGCTTCCAGCCGACTGTGGGTCTAGGGTTGGAAGGGGATGGTTGCCTCACCATTGCCTACAGGCTGTGCACAGGGCTGTGAGGAACGCTTCCAGATCGAGTCGAATCTTTAAATAGTGCATAGGATCACGAATTGTGAGATAAGACAGCCTGGCTGAACCCTGAATAACACAGCCCAAGTCAATTTGGAGCGGATTAAAACCTTGCAAAGATGAAGCGCTTTTCTTATCAACCCCCCAATCTGTGTTAGCATGATACGTGGCACAGTGCACCACAGAATGAAAAAAAAGGTGGTGATGGGTTGGGGGGCAAAGGAGGGTGAAGATGGAGGGTATGGGGGAGGGGATTTCAGAGTGTATAGTAGAGCCAGGGCGGCGATAGCGGCGATAAAAGACGGCTCTCTGGTTTCCTCCCGCTGCCGCTCTATCTGTAGCCAGCATCTGGGAAGGGGAGAACAGGGCTCGACCTCACGCCTCATCAAATTAGAAGCGAAAACAGCCACACATTATGAATCAACAAGCCGGGGGATGGGGTGAGGAGGAGTGACAGACCACAGATGTGGGGCACAAATTCCAGTCTACCATCTATAAACGGCACCTGTACTGATAATGTTACCGTGGCAGTTTAAAACCCAAAGAATCTGGCCTCATTCTTGGACAACCATGACATCCCACTCCACCATACTCTCCATCCTCTCCCGCTCCCCAACGCTCCCTCAGTTACATTAGCAAGTTTACAAAACAACAACAACAAAAAAACGGAAACAAGAACACTATCGCGCACACTGCAACTGTGTATCCAAAGTTATGAACAATGCCAGCACCAAATCGTCAGTCAATGGTTTCTGGTGACCCTCCTAAGAAACAGAAAATTTCCCAGCGCTGCTAAAACTACCGCACTATCAGTCTGATCAGCCATGCCAGCAAAATGAAACTCAAAATCATAGTGAACTGACTATACACGCAAATAACACCAGTATTGCTGAAGAACATGCTGGATTCCGCAAAGGTAAAGGTACTGTGGAGATCTGTAATCCGAGTGCCCTTCACGCAAAGCATCTTCAACACCAGTGTGAGTTCTCCCACGTCTACACAGGCTTCCACATGGCGTTCAAGGGAGTGAGGCAGGAGGTGTTCCTCAGCATCAAAGGCTGATCACCACCAGCCAGCAGCTGTTCCCCCACAGCGGCCAGTGCAGGGCTCAGACAGGCTGCTGTGGGGAGCTGGTTCCACTACGCCTTGCAGAGAACATCATGGCTTCTGCGTGAACGGGAAATTCCATCTTCCCACCTGCATGCCAGACATGGATCCTCACTTCGGATCTAGAAAGGGGAATCCCCGCCATGGCAATGAGCTGTTCCTGCAAGGTACTAAACATCAGACAGAACGATCGTGTCATCAATCAACCAGTGCGTCAATCAAACCATCAGGCAGCATGCCTGACCACATGAAGATCTACTGACACCAGTTAGTTGGTATGTTCATGTAACAAGATCCACTGGCCTTGCTGACCCCTCCCCCCGCCCCCCCCCCCCCCCCCCCCCCTTGGAAACTGGGAAGAAGGAAGACAGTTCGCAAGACTGAAAACAAAGCAATGGACTGACAACACCGCAGAATGGACAGTGAAATCACTGCAGAGACAAAGCAATGACACAACAATGGACAGTGAAATCATCTGCAGAGACAAAGGCAATGACACAACAATGGACAGTGAAATCACTGCAGAGACAAAGGCAATGACACAACAATGGACAGTGAAATCATCTGCAGAGACAAAGGCAATGACACAACCGAAAAATTGAAAAAAAGATAGAGCAACCTGTTGAACTGTTGTTCTGCATGGCGCCCCGATGATTTTCCATGGAGTTAAGGGAGAAGAAGAAGAACATGCACATACGCACACGCACCCTCGTCTGCTTAAAAAAAATCTGGAAAGAAATGACTCTTCTGCATTTTCCCCACTCCTCTCACGTGTCGCAACTTTTCAGTAACATTTATTCCGAAGACCGTTCCAAAGCTACCATGACGATGTAACGATAAACCAGACTGGCTCTGTCTTCCTCCGCCTAAGCCGTCAATGGCGTCAAACGGCTGGTCTAACGGCTGGTGTCCTGCGTGCAGTACATACGTTTCGTCCAGTCCTTTGTTTCTCACGTGTAATTGTCAACGTCCCCTTCCCAGCACAGCAAAAGCGTAACGTTTCGCTCAAATCCTCACTCATGGTTCATCCAATAAGTTTTGTGTTGCGATTACCAGACATTACTTGTGCTCAACGAGAGAATTCTGTCAGTGTGCAGTAAGAAAAGATTTTGTTTGTGATCTTTAACGACGTTCAGGCCAATCTTTACTGTACTTGAGAATGAAATGGGACTCAATCGGAGAGAAACACAGAGACCGTGTTCTTTGTGTCCGTCTGTCGCAGTCATACAGACTGTCTTATAACAGATACATGACTGGCTGAATATTGTTACCTTCCTCGTCAATGTGCCCATCAAGGTCTCTCTTCACCTGTTCTCAGGCCTCCCTGCCTCTGTGTTAGCACATTGTAAATGTGTGTGTGTGTGTGTGTGTGTGTGTGTGTGTGTGTGTGTGCGCGCGCGTGCATGTGTGTGTGTGTGTGTGTGTGTGTGTGTGTGGTGTGTGTGAGACAAGCAATGCTTTCACACAGCTTGATTATACCTGACTCGAGGCAAAACGTGACGGATATGAAGGAACAAAGATGCTTCTGAAAGTTCACTTTAATTAAAGCCACGTCACCTTTGGTAAAAACAAGATTAACAGAGTGTGTTAAGGGCTGGAGATGCGAGACACAAATTCCTCATGATCATCCAAGCTATTCTCTCTTTCCACGCACCATGAACAGTAAGGTGCTGTGACTGGTGGACAGACTGACCCCCATTCTCATTGCCCTCCAGGCAGTGACGTGGTCAGCCCGCAGAGAGGGCGGTGGGTTGGAGGAATGCAAGAACACAGCTGAACTGGATTCCGGGGAGTAAGCCTCATCTGTATGCAGGTGGGGTGGACACGGCGGTGTAAACGTCCCCTCAAGGCTCCACTGCTCTTGTTTAGGGAGGAAAGCGTCGTAACATCAAGTTCCTTAGTATACATAACAGGTCTCTCTCTCTCTCTCTCTCTCTGTGTGTGTGTGTGTGTGTGTGTGTGTGTGTGTGTGTGTGAGAGTGTGAGAGAGAGAGAGAGAGAGAGAGAGAGAGAGAGAGAGAGAGAGAGAGAGAAATTGGGGCAGGTCTATGAGTAAAAACGGTAAAAAGAAAGAGAGGGTGAAGGGAGGAAAAGAAGGTAGCTAACCTGTCTTCCCAACAATGTGGGTCACAGATGTTTTCGCCATCATACAGGGGAAACGCGTCTGACTACTCTGACAAAAAGGTAGTTACATGGGATCACTCTGACAGTGTGAATAACCTTTGATACAAAGGCTTAAATGATATCACTGTAGAGCAGTCTAGAGAATCTAATTTTAAAAAAAAAGCGTTAAATGAGATCATAAGGGAACACTCAGAATACTCTGAGAAAACAGGAGGGTTAAACAATAAACAGAACAATTCAAATAATCTAACAACATGGACTTAAATGAGACAACAGAGGAACAGTCTGAATAATGTGAGAAGGACAAGGGTTAAATGAAATCTATGGGGTAAAGTCTGTGCGATTCGAAAAGTTAATAGGATGAATGAGGAACAGCCTGAACAAGCTGAGAGACAGAGGGTTCAAGGAGGTCATCAGGGTACAGTCTGAATACCAGTCCCACTATGTGCTTAAGACACCGGAGTATCAGCCACAGCAACCCGGCTGTCCCAGGATGGTACTGAGCCTCGGTGTCTTAGGGGAGATAATCTGAGCGCCAGTAAAGTTTAGTTCAGTAACCTGGCCCTGACTACAGTCTCTTCACTCCAGTCAACGGCATTCATCTGCTATGTTCATTGTATGCAATGTGCGCGCGCATGAAGCAATGACAAAAGGTCAGGGGTGAAAACGGCGTGTTCAAAGTGTGTCTATGACATTCAGTGTATGCGGACGATGGTATGGACATCTGTGGCACAACATCAGTGATTTATCATACTCTGCCGGCCGCTAAGGTCGGCCAGGTCTATTGCACCTTGTGGCTTCACGTGTTAAAGCCGATCCCCAGGCTTCCACTCAGCACGTGCGCACAGTCTGACAGCTTCCTGAGGGGGCCAGACATGACCTTCAGGCCTACGCCTTGCTCTGTGGCTCCGTCTGCACATCACCTTTGTAACGTTCCGCACACTGACCCCAGTGACGGGCCCCGTGTTGATCCAGCGGGCAGATTTTGGCCCTCGTGCTCCACAGACACAGGGACAGTGCAGCCACCTGACAGTGATACAAACACATGGGGGGAATTGAGGGGAAGGGTACCTGCAGAGAGGGCCTTCTGACTTACAGCGCCAGCTGAAGCTTGGCAGCGGAGGGCTGCAAGTGTGCGCTATCACTGAGAACGAGGATCGGAGATACAAAGTCACAAAGCAGCGGGCTGCTTCACTTTCCGAGTCGTATCTCGTCCAGACAGACGGGTTTACCTCCCCTTTCTATGTTCTCGACACGTGAATAGATACTTCTGGCACGGGGTCGGTGAAATGCACATTCAAGGTTCACTTCATCACACACACACACACACACACACACACACACACACACACACACACACACACTTAACAATTGCCCTCACAACTTCTATAAATCCAGACAGTACGAGAACGAATCCTTATCATGCACAGAGCCCTTTGGGTAGTGGTGCTGTGGCCAGGTCTTATGGTCCACTGGTATTCCCCATCAATCGCGAATTTTTGGGACATTTTTGGAACGAAAGAGAAGGCTATAGAAGTTGTGAGGGCAATTGTTAAGAGTCCAGTTGGACATTTACTTTGATTCTCGAGTTATTTGCTGGTTTTATTCTCTTATTATTTCAATGCTTAAAATGTTTTGTTGTTTCTTTAAAAATGTTCAGATATGAACCCAGACTCAAGTAGTTTACCGTTATGCTGGTAGATTAGAATGGGGTTAAAGTGATGGTCACTTATTGGTATCTCATTAATTGATTAGACTATGCATGCAAAGATTAGTATACTACACTACCTCCACACTCAATACGCTTTTAATATTTTAAAAACAACACACACATTTATGCCCCCCCCTCCCCTACACACACACACACACACACACACACACACACACACACACACACACACACACACACACGCACGCGACATACACACACCGGCCCCTTTTACATGTTTTTTTTTTTTTTTCTTGGTTGTCTTTGCCTGTTCGTTTGTCTCTTGTTTTTTGTCTAAGATCACTGTAAAGTGGATAGACATTGAATTAAAACGAACAAACACACACACACACACACACACACACACACACACACACACACACACACACACACACACACACACTAAGCGGAGTTACCAAGCTGTGCACTATATTCTGCACTATCCATCCAGTCTTTCCAGAACATGGAGGGGGCATTCTCCGCACTAGGGATGATCTGGCTGTCCAAAACGGAACTGGCAATTCAAAAAGGAACGTGCACGTTGAAAAGAACAGAGCTTTTTTTGTCTTCTTATAAGTCACAAAGACTTATTTGATATAACATATAATAACACGTACAAATATAACCTGTAACTTATCATTACCTCTAATTCTGCACATGTAATGGTGTGTGTGTGTAACTTTGTCAGCGTGTGTGTCGGGAGGGGGTGGGGAGGGGGGGGCGGGAGACGGAAAGGGGAGAGAATATGTGTTCGATTGCCGGAACGAGAGATTCAAAACGAATTTCTGAGGGTACGACAAATGAACACCAGTCAATGTGTCAAATTAACGCGGATCTAGTATTCAATTCTAAACAGACAAATCCAGTAAATTCTCAACAGATCTGTCTTCTTCAGACGCTACCAACAACAGAGAGTACAGTTCACAGAACAGTGATCCAAGGATGGCGGACAGTACGAGAACGAATCCTTATCATGCACAGAGCCCTTTGGGTAGTGGTGCTGTGGCCAGGTCTTATGGTCCACTGGTATTCCGCCTTGTTTTCAGTGACGCTGCAGTCTCTGTCATTTCTCTTCACGAATTTCACACAGACGTTTCACACGATCGGCATGCTGAGGAATGATCGTGAAGAAAAGCCTTTGGTTTTAAAAAATCGACACGTTTTCAGTACTTAAAAGTACAAGAGATAATCATCAACAGATTTCGAAACTGAGTATTCAGTTACCAAAAAAAAAAAAAAAAAAAAAAAAAAAAAGACATTGAATCAAAATCAAACGGCCCACGTAACGTCTTTTGTCCCATATTGTACAACTAATTCTTAGCCTTTTACAAAAGCTTATAGGTCAGTTTTTTTTTTAGGTTACAACTTGTCGTGGTCCTGGAGAATACGAATTAACATTAATGGCCCCCTCCCACTCCTTATCCACTCCATCCTACTCCTCTCCCCAATCGCTCCATCCCTTCTCTCCCCCCCCCCCCCCCTCTCTCTCTCTCCTGAGATGGGAATCTGCCGTCTGCCAACCCACCTTTAACGGGCATGAATGTTAAAATTGAACGTATCTAACCACTCCTAGCCGAACACACGGACTGTTTCCCTTGTCACTGTGAATGTAACTATCCACCCTTAACATATACCGTCTCTCCCTTGTCACTGTGAATGTAACTATCCACCCTTAACATATACTGTCTCTCCCTTGTCACTGTGAATGTAACTATCCACCCTTAACACATACTGTCTCTCCCTTGTCACTGTGAATGTAAGTATCACATCTGTAACATATACTGTCTCTCCCTTGTCACTGTGAATGTAATTATCACATCTGTAACATATACTGTCTCTCCCTTGTCACTGTGAATGTAATATCACATCTGTAACATATACTGTCTCTCCCTTGTCACTGTGAATGTAACTATCCCACCTGTAACATATACTGTCTCTCCCTTGTCACTGTGAATGTAACTATCCCACCTGTAATATATACTGTCTCTCCCTTGTCACTGTGAGTGTAGCTATCATATCTGTAACATATACTGTCTCTCCCTTGTCACTGTGAATGTAACTATCCACCCTTAACATATACTGTCTCTCCCTTGTCACTGTGAATGTAACTATCCACCCTTAACATATATTGTCTCTCCCTTGTCACTGTGAATGTAATTATCACATCTGTAACATATACTGTCTCTCCCTTGTCACTGTGAATGTAACTATCCACCCTAAACATAAACTGTCTCTCCCTTGTCACTGTGAATGTAACTATCCACCCTTACCACATAAATTGTTTCTCCCTTGTTATTCATGAATGCAACTAACCCTCCAAAGATAAACACAGACTATTCCTCTTCGTCATTCATGAACACTAAATAATGTAATACTAAGAGTAAACCAACAATAAACTAGAACGCATGATATATTAGAACAACTTCATTTTTTTTTTTTTTTTGCTGTCCCAACCTCTGCGCCACCTCAGAGGCAGTGCACACACGCCGCTCATTCCGACACCCCGTCCACAGGCGGTCGGTCCTGCCGCAGCCCTGGACCGACAATCCACAGGTAGCAGTTAATGTCAAGTCGTCAAGAGGCAACCCACAGGAGGAGACACTGCACTGCTGCCGAGTCACTTTGGTGGTGTCCAGTGGTGTTTGTTCTGATCTAACATACGCAGGACACCACCTACTAAGCCCCGTACTGAAGACAATAATTGCTTAGTCGCGGAGCCGGCGTGAGTGAGCTCTCCCTACGGAGGGCGCCACCACGTCCGTCCAACGACAGCCCCCATGGACTCACCGATACCGGTGACCCCGACGGAACCAAACCAAGGCCACAGACGTGGAGAGGACATCGAAACTGAGGTCACCATGAGAGCAGGGCATGAAGGGCCACAGAATTTGAGACTTTTTTTTTTAAATGCTGATCGATGAGGATGATTAAGATGATGCTACGGATTTCCATTTCGGTCTGATACTACATGACAGGTCTGTACTACTTACGCCTCCTTTCATAATATATCCCGGCATCAACCAGGCCCTAGAGATACATGCACCTGCAGTGTTGGCCAGGAAATTTGAGCAACACTCTCAGAAATGCATCCATTAAGTGGATGAAACTCGACTGTGCGGTCCCAGTCTTCCCAGCTGAGTCCGCAGCAAACTCAACTCTGGGTAGAAGCCCGGTCGGGGCAGAAAACCCACATAACTCTGATGGGATTCGAACCCAGGACCTCCAAGCCGAGTCCCGCGACGCTGACCACTTCGCCACGGCGGCTGGTATATTAGAACAAGTCTCTCTCTCTATAACACACACACGCGTGCGCGCGCACACACACCCACCCACCCACACACACACACACACACACACACACAGCCGCAGCCGCCACGAAAGCTGAGGCAATAATCACGTGAGTAGAAGCTCTGGACAGTGTATGTGCAGTTTTCACTAACTGGTCGTCAGATTACACCTGCAGCAACAACAAACTGGCAGGTCAAGAACTGCGCCCAGGAAAAAAAATGCTGAGTGTTCAAAACACATAGACAGGCAAGGGGTCCAAAAGACGGCAAAACGGCTTTTCTGGGCTGTACTGCAAGAGTGTGTCATTCATTCATGGAGCGTTTGCGAGTGTGTGGTATATGTGGCTGTTTACGGCCTTTACGGAGAGAACTTGGCTTGACCGGCACAGAGAGAGAGAGAGAGAGAGAGAGAGAGAGAGAGAGAGAGAGAGAGAGAGAGAGAGAGAGACGCGTTTGACAGCTCAACGGTCTTGGAATCCCCGACATTCCCACCTTCCCTGTTCGCCATTGCCCCTCCCCACCCCCCTCCCCCCGTGAAGGTGAGACAATCTTGATAACAGAATGACAGCCGTCCCATAAAACAGGAGCAGCGGTCACCGGGATTGTTCGCCACTTGGCGCTGTACTTGTTCCGCCAGTAAAATGCTAGCTGATTGGTTCTTGCACCACTCCGACGTACCAAAAGCTGTTGACCATTCACTGGCCGAGTCAAGGCCCATCTGTCCCCTGCTCTGTCTGGTCTGCCATGAACAGTGTCCAGTTTACCTGTCATTTTGTCCACCCTATCTCCTCCAACCTAGTCCTCCACAAGCAAATTGATTGGTTGATTGATTTTAGAAAGAATCCAAAAGCTGTACCACAGCTTTTTATCAAAGGTGCTGAAGTAGAACGTGTTGAATCATACAAATATTTAGGAACTTTTATAGATAATAAGCTGAATTTTAAATCCCATGTTGAGTATGTCCACAAAAAATGTCAAACCAGATTATATTGTCTTCGCAAACTGCGATCATTTCATGTGAATACTGACATTCTTCAGACATTTATTCATGCTTTCTTGGAATCTGTTTTAACTTTCTCATTTATGTGTTGGTATGGTGGGGGTGACTGTGAAGAGCAGAAATGTGCTTGAAAAAGTGGTGAACGTGGGAGGAAAAATCGTTGGTGAGAGATAAAAAAAAGTCTGAGTGAGCTGTACAGATGCCGTGTTGTTTGTAAAGCGAAGAAGATCGCGTGTGACCAGACCCACGTTCTTGCAAATCGGTATGACCTTCTTCAGTCAGGACGAAGATATCGATCGGTTAAATGCAGAAGTGTCAGATTTAAACAAAGTTTTATTCCCCTGTCCATTGATTTTATGAACCGAGGAGATGTTTAATTGAAATTCCTTTATATGAATGTATGTCATATGTGAGAAAATGGGTAATGTGACAAAATTATTGTTTATTTGCTGTGAATGTGTGCGACCACAAAATTAATTTCTCAAACTGAGATAACAAAGTTTACTTGACTTGACTTGACTTGACTTGAAATTATGAAAAAAAAAAAAAACAAACCCAGGAGGAAAAGCACAGTTTCCTTACAAACTGCACTTAAGTTCAAGAAAAACGAGAAAATAGTTATGGCCCCCAAAAGAATCATGTTCACAAAACTACTACATATAATAATAATTTCATCTACAAATCAAATTTACACCAAAGTATTTAGACAAAGACGCGTTGAGGAAGGAAGAAAGCCCTCAGCAGGCCAAAACAGTCCTAAAGCTCCTGTGTGCACTACACAGAAAAGCCTAGTCCTCTGGCGCACTCCCTGCCCCTCACCTCTGACAACTGCTATCAAGGTCTGCATCCCATGAGCACTGGCAAGCCATGGCGTCAGCTGTGATCTGGGCTATCCCCCCGGCTGAGGCTGAAGGAAAGAAGGCAGGGGGGCGAGGGAAAAAGGGAGAGGAAGAGACAGAGCGAGGCCTTGAGTAATGACAGACCTAAGGCCACAACGCCTTTCCCTGGGCGGCTGTGGGCCAGAAGAAAGCAACAGCCATCAGCAGTCAACCATCAGCAATGAGCAACAGGTGGCGGGCACCCAGTGCCAGACAGACGTGCGAGAAGCCGGCCTGCTGCTTGCAGCCTACCCTGACTGAAAGGCACGTGCGGTGGGCGGGTGCTGTGCTGTGGCACTCTCTCCCCTTCTTCGACAACAGAATGTCACGTGCAATGGACGGGCGCTGTATGGTGTACACTGTCTGTATCCTCCTCATCATCCACCGACACAATGTCACGTGTAACAGACGGGCGCTGTATGGTGTACACTGTATCCTCCTTCATCATCCACCAACACAATGTCACGTGTAACAGACGGGCGCTGTATGGTGTACACTGTTTGTATCCTCCTTCATTATCCACCGACACAATGTCACGTGCAATGGGCGGGCGCCGTATGGTGTACACTGGCTGTATCCGCCAGGTAATCCACTTCCTGTCCATCAGGGCTGGCAAAGTGGTCAGTCACTTGGAAATTGCTCATTCTTCGTATGACGTACTTCGTCAATGGCAAATTAGTTTTTCAAATTTTTAAAAGAATCTTCAGAATAAAAGAAAAACTATCTCTATGATATTATTGTTTCCTTTATTTATTCAAGGTATATTCCTTCCCCTTGGTAAGTCGCAAATCAACACAGTATTTGTATGTTTTATTATGGATCTCCAAAAGGTATGAAAAATGTACGCTTCAGAACACGAAAACGGTATTCTGTATAGTTTTGTGGACCTTCAAGTCATTGTACAACAAATATGCAAGTTCCGTTGAAAAGAAAACTAGCACAGTATTAGTAGGTTTGACTTGGTTCAGGCATTCTCAACATGCGTAAAATGTTACTGGTCGGTAGAACTGTGTACAAGGTCTGCTTGGTGTTACCAAGTGGACCTCCTCTGTAACCTACTACTACTGCAGCAAACATAGGTATTTTCCACTTTGCTACGCTGAACTCTCTCTTTTTTCCTCTGTCTGCGTTTCTGTCAATCAACTCTATGACAGTCTTCTATGACCGTCTACCACGAAACGAGTGCAATGGAAATCATCATCAGTCCTCAACTGCTTTTCTCACAGTCCCTCCAGGTAGTTGATGCCCACTCGTTAATCCTGCACTGCTGTCTATGTCAGATGACCAGGGCCTCAATCATACAGTCTGTTACAGTGAGTGCCCTCTCCACAGACTGTCTGGAGCCCCCTCAGTGCCGTGTTTTCATTGGTTCTTTCCATTTCCGTGAAAACCATTTCCAAGTACAATCTGTAGATTTTTTTTCCCTTTTCTTGACAGAAACATCTGA
>JADBJO010000274.1:742500-760000 GCA_016801955.1 Conus betulinus | reverse complement strand
GACACTGTGCCGAGGTTGAAGCCATTTTCCCGTGTACTGAGCCACTGGCCTCCAGCGGAGGAACAGGACAGCTATGCCTTTAACGTCCCCCCCATGTCAGCTTTCTGAACGCCGGCTCCTTCAGAAGCGCCAAGGCGTGAGAAGCAATCCACAGACATCTGATGAACAAACCCTGCCAAGCACACTCTACAGGCTTGGAAACTATAGTGACATTCAGACGGCCACACAGCGTGGTGAAGATTAGCCATGCGGATACCACTGCACTAGGGATGAATGTTTTCCGTTCAAAGTTGTAGCTACGGTGTTTGAAAGTTGGTTACTTTTTGTTCTTATTCATGTGCCGACCCTTAAAATCTAAAAAAACAAACAAACAAAAAAGGAATGCATTTTTCTTGAGTTCATTTTAATGTTAATATCCCTCCTTGAGAGAGAGAGAGAGAGAGAGAGAGAGAGAGAGAGAGAGAGAGAGAGAGAGAGAGTGTATGTGTGTGTGAAAGAGGCGATGGGGAAGGGGGGGGGGGGGGGGGGGAATCATCAAACTACAGCTTCTACGACCAGCTAGCCTTCCAACAAAAGGAACAGACAGGTCAGTAACGGTCACTGTTATGACAGCTGCACATCTGCCCATCCCCTCTCCTCCATATCCCCCCCCCCCCTGCCCTCCCTAGCCCACCCCATTCCCACCCCCCTTTTCGAGTTCCTTGCGGCAGCTGACGTCCCTCTAAGTTTGGTGTATGAAACCGGCCCGCTGTGTGCCGGCAATGTTACCTCTGTTCTGTCCTCCCTATCCCAACCCATCTCACTATCTACTGGCGGCACGGCCCGTTTTAGCCGGCAATGTTACCTCTGTTCTGTCCCCCTATCCTACCCCTTCTCACTACCTACTGGCAGCACGGCCCGTTGTCTGCCGGCAATGTTATCTCTGTTTTGTCCCCCTATCCTACCCCTTCTCACTACCTACTGGCAGCACAGGCCGTCAGGCTGCAACTGTATCTATACCAACCACACCTGACCAGGAGACAGAGGAAGGGGGGGGGGGGGGGGGGGGGGGGGGGGGGGGGGGGGAGGGGGGGAGGGGAAGGACATGCAGCTGCCGCCGGCGAGTGGTCAAGGGGAGGGGTTGATTTGTCTGGCCTGTTTTGTGATGGCTATCGCCCCCTTGCTATCAAACGTCGGTAGTTTAAAGTGCTGGATTCCCCACTCAATGGGCCTCCGCTCCGCCCGTCTGTCTGGCACCCCTTTATTCAGTATACCCCCAAACATGACAATACCCATGCATGCTGCAGCAGTCCACACCTGCACTGTCACACACACGTGGACAAAGAGAGGGGAGAAAGGGAAGGTGATCTGTAATCCCCACCCCGTCCCTCCGCCCTCACTGTGGTGATTTATTAAACCTGGCCTGTATGCACCTAGTGATTTCAAATCATCAGAGGGGGAAAAAAAACCTCTCTTTTCTACAGGACTCTCTCTCTCTCTCTCTCTCTCTCTCTCTCTGTCCTTTTGTCTCCTCTCCCCCTGTCCTCCTGCAGACTTAAGAGGCCTCAGTGCAATGTTATTTTAGGACAGTTAAGGTGAAAGTCCCATAGCTTCATGGTCCAAGGGTGGGCGGGGTGGGGGGGGGGCATTGAATTGTTGGAGGTTCACCGTGTCTGGCCCAGGGCATGATGGTCGGCTGGCTCATTCCTCTCCTTCAGCTGCCTTACCTTTACCTGACCCGAATCAGATACCCCTTTACTGCTGGGTGGACAGACAGGGGGGTTCAAAAACCGTACACACCCCCCCCCCATGAGTACTGCTGGGTGGACAGAGAGGGGGTTCAAACCGTACACATCCCACCCCATGAGTACTGCTGGGTGGACAGAGAGGAGGGAGTTCAAACCTTACACATCCCACCCCCCATGTACTGCTGGGTGGACAGAGAGGGGGTTCAAACCGTACACATCCCACCCCATTGAGTACTGCTGGTGGACAGAGAGGGAGTTCAAACCGTACACATCCCACCCCATGAGTACTGCTGGGTGGACAGTCAGGGGGTTCAAACCGTACAAATTCCTCCCCATGAGTACTGCTGGGTTGATAGACAGGGGGGTTCAAACCGTACACATCCCACCTCACATTCATAACCGTCAGCTCTGCAGGCAAATGCTTCTGGTTTTGGAAGTGGTAAGAAAAATCGTTTACTGTCTCTGACTGTTGAGCTCAGTATCTGACTGCTCCAGGCGCACGAACAACAAAAGACACTGTAAACACAACGCTGGCCAAAGCCCTCAGAGAAGAACGCACTGATGGGCCTTGCCCCTCACCATGAGGACACATATATCATACAGCAGCAAAATTACTATGTCAACTACAGTGCGCAACAGCTTGCACGGTGATGATACTCTTCTCACATAGCAGGTTCTCTGAGACATATACATAGACATGTATATGTATGTATATGTAGATATGTATGTATGTATGTATGTATATGTATGTATGTATGTATGTATGTATATATGTATGTATGTGTGTATACATGAACGATATATATATATATATATATATATATATATATATATATATATACATCTATTATATACACATCTATTCTCTTATATATATTATCATCATATCATAGTCATATTATATCATACTATATTACGTTGTATAGATATGGAGTGATGCTCCTTGTTATCGCGCGGGCTGTAGTCTGGTATTGAAGTGATCTGTGTTTTGTTCAGTTACGAATAAAGTTTCTCTGAGGAAGGCAAGACTGCATATATATGGAGAGACAGGGAGGCAGACAGACAAACAAGCAGAGATATGTATAGACAGGCAGACAGACAGACAGGCAGATGTAGATAGATAGATAGATAGATAGATAGATAGATACATAAATAGACAGACAGACAGACAGATGGAGTAACAAACAATGATTGTAATAGAGTAACAAACAAGAATCGCAACCTTTCAACAAGGAGGAGGTGGAAGAAGTCTTGTCGTCCTATCAAGAAGCGAAAGGACAGATCCGTGGTGAAAATGCGAATGCCTTTGCCTGTGAAATGTAAGACAGACTACTGGGAACAGGCAAACCGGCATGATCAGCACCGACCAGAACAATGAAATACACAACAATTTCCGGAGGACCTGGATGGATGCAGTTACCATGATTTCCTGGGCAGTACCTATTGTTCTACCGTGCATCCGTTTTCAGTGTCTACAAAGAACGCTATTTTCGGAAAATGTACCGTAATGTACTTAGCGATAGGAATATACACAGATTCTCTCTCTCTCTCTCTCTCTCTCTCTCTCTCTCTCTCTCTCTCTCTCTCTCTCTCTCTCTCTCTCTCTCTCTCTCAAATTGATAAATGGCTTTCTAATACATATGATGAAAAGATCACTGGCGTTCTCTTTGTTGACTTTGTTATGGCTTTCGATGTGACTAACCACGTTCTACTCTTTCAAAAAAAAAACTTAGATACTATGGTTTATCAAACAAAACATTAAAACTCATTTCATCATTCTTAAACAACAGAGATCAGTTTGCTTTCGATAACAGACATGAACCTCTTTTACCTGGCAGATATTGTTTTCCCTTAGGTTCTGCCCTTGGCCCTGTTCTCTTCTCGATGTATGTGTATTAATGAAACTTTTAGTCTCACATGCTCTCTGCGACTTGTTCGTAGATGACACAAACATTCATACTGCTAATGTTGAGACGAATTACAGATAATCGAGTGGTCTAAAACAAATCATATACGTTTGAACTCCAAACAAATCAAAACATATGTTAATAACTAAGAGACAAAAACGACAAAACCATCCCCGTTCTTCTGCTCTACTATACATTAATGACAAAAATATGAAGGAGGTAGACTGCCATAAAGTTTTAGAAGTAGTTTATTGACAATTATCTATAGTCGTCTGAACATGTATGAAGGATGTAAAATAGTGTAAAAAAAAAAAGATGTATATACTATCCTAAAATAAAACACTTCTGAACATCCCACTCTCGCAAAATATCTTTCACTGCTTACATCTCCAGTAAATCATGTCTCCACAATTTGGAACTCAGCCCGTGAGCATATCCTGAAACCACTACTTCGTCTTTATTTTGTATTTTCATATCAATGAACTAATTTTCGTTTGATTGTTTGTTTGTTTATAATATTTCAACACTTTTTTTTATGATTCATTACTATTTTCCTTTGTAAGGCCAGATGTAAGAAAAAACCAATACTGCTTGTTTTTTTTTTAACCTTGAAAAAAAAAAAAAAAACAAACAAAAATCATTCGTATTCACTCCCCTCCCCCCCCCCCCCCCCCCCCCCAACAGTTTAAATTAAACTGCTTCTTGGTGAGCATGTCAGTCTGTGTTTTATAATTCATCATGCCTTTTTATGATTCATTAATATTCTCCTTTTCTACGGGCCAGATGTAAGAAAAAGCAGATACAGCTTATTCTATTTTTTTTACTTTAACCCCCCCCCCCCCCCCCCCCTTTTTTTTTTTTTTTTTGGTGAGCATTAATTTGTGTTCCTGGAAGCACCGGTGGCTTCAGGACTCAAGACAAGGCCAGAATGGACAACGCAAAGGACTGGGCCGGCGACTACGTCTCTTCGCTGTTCCAGGACAGGGCGGAGCAGCAGAATCGGCTGTCAGAGCACCCTCAGCACCAACCATCATGGAAGACTCCCACGACCAACCATCATGGAGCAACGACGCCAGGAGGGAGAAAGGCTTGTGCACTAAGGGGTGAGAGCGTAACACCCGTAAGAAGGACAGCACTCGACCTTGAGCACAGAGCGTGTCCGTGCGTGTCAGTCACGACAGTCCTCCAAGACCACCCCCCGACGACCGACGTCACCCCAACACCTACCACCCAGACAAGGAGTCAATACTCACACCATGGGAGGAAAGGCGCAGGGGGGTGGGGGTGGGGGGTGGGGGGGGGGGCGTGGAGGGCAGAGGCGGGTAGAGGGTGGAGGCGGGGCGGAGCTGAAGGACAACTGTCCTCCAGGACCCTTTCCCGTTGTTCACCAATGACTCTATTATCACACCCTGGCCGCGTCCCCCGCAGTGCAGAGAAAGGCGGGAAGCCAGGGAGTGGGAGACCGATCAGACAGGGGCCGCTACTCCAGTGGCCCAGCACGGCGCTAATAACGGTCATTAGTTGTACGACGGAGTTCTTTCCTGTTCAGGCGTGGCCCCCATCCCCGGCACGCCGCCCTCAGTACGCTCACAGCGCACAGGGAGGGCAAGCCTCATTCACACCGCCAACATCGGCCCTTTACCTCACCTGCTGGGGCAAAGAAAAAGCTGGGTGGTGTCTGTAATAGTACAACTGGTAGAGACATCATTCCCCTTCCCTATCCAGCCACGCCTTCCCCTAACCTACACTCCAATCCTTCTCCCCAATTCCTCTGCGAAAGAGGCCAGTGGTACAGACCTGTGTGCTGGACCGAAAAGCGCGCCGGCCGACTTGAACTACAGCCTAATATTATACAGCTCCAGTCATTTTCATGGCTGACTCGGCGATCACACCAGAACGACGACCCGTCTAAGCTGACCTAGAAACCTAGTTGGGTACATTCACACTGAATTGTGGGTAACATTAAGGTATTTCCAAACTGAATTACACGTGACCTATTTAAGCTGATTCTAGCTGAATTATTGGTTATATATTTGGCCATGTCAAAGCTAAACGACAGGTGATCTACATGGGCATGCCCTGCGATAATAATAAGAGGTGACCCATTTGGGCATGCCCTAGGATAATAATAAGAGGTGACCCATTTGGGCATGCCCCAGGGAAAATTACAGGCAACCTATTTTGGTATTTCCAAGCTGAATTGCGGGTCAGTTATTTGAGCATGTCCACCCGAATTACAGGTAACGATGATGGACATGTCTGAATTACAGGTGACTTATTTGGGCAGCGCTACCTGACTTAAAGGTACCTGACTTGAAAGGTGACGAATGTGGGCATGTCCAAGCAGAATTATAGGTGACGACGTATTGGTGACGTATGTCCACGCTGAATTAAAAGCGAGACATCTGGGCATATCCACACACTGAATTCAAGCGACTTGTTTGGACATGTCCATGCTGAATTGTAAGGGACATAACTGGGCATATCAAAGCTAAATTTGAGCGATTATTTGGGTATGTCGTAGGTGAATTACAGATGACATACACAGATCCTAGCTGAACCGAAACACAACATACTTGCGCATGTCCAAGCTGAATTACTGTATACAGTTGAAATGCTGGGCGTATACTGCCTGCTTTACTGGTGACCTGTGTGGGCAGACCACTGCAGGTGACACTGGAGCGTCTCAATGTTCCTGTGGTATCTGTGAAGCGCACAAAGGTTCATTTGTCCACCACTTGAGATGGCACAATCCCTTCCTGCCCTATCCTGTGACCCCCACCTGCCCTATCCTGTGACCCCACCTGCTCTATCCTGTGACCCCCACCTGCCCTATCCTGTGACCCCCACCTGCCCTATCCTGTGATCCCCTCCTGTGATCCATACCTGAACTATCCTGTGACCCCCATCTGTCGTATCCTGTGACCCCCACCTGCCCTATCCTGTGATCCCACCTGTGATCCACACCTGTCCTATCCTGTGACCCCCACCTGCCCTATCCTGAAACCCACCTGCCCTATCCTGTAACCCCCACCTGCTCTATCCTGAGACCCCACCTGCCCTATCCTGTAACTTCACCTGCTCTATCCTGAGATCCCACCTGCCCTATCCTGTGATCCCCACCTGTGATCCGCACCTGCCATATCCTGTGACCCCCACCTGCCCTATCCTGAGACCCCACCTGCCCTATCCCGTGACCCCCACCTGCCCTACCTGTGATTCTACGCTGCCCTAACCTGTGATTCCCACCTGTCCTATCCTGTGAGGTGGTCGCTGGACGTCACTGGTGTGCCAAGTCTTGACATTCACAGGATGACTGTCGGCGATACTACCCCACCCAGCTGCCAAACTGTACTGTTGACCCCCACCGCCCAACTATACTGTTGACCCCACCGCCCAGCTGTACTGTTCACCCCGCCCAGCTGCACTGTTCACCCCCGCCCAACTATACTGTTGACCCACCGCCCAACTGCACTGTTCACCCACCGCCCACCGCCCAACTGCACTGTTCGCCCACCGCCCAACTGTACTGTTCGCCCACCGCCCCAGCTGTACTGCTCGCCCCCACCGCCCAACTGCACTGTTCACCCACCGCCCAGCTGTACTGCTCGCCCACCGCCGCCCAACTGCACTGTTCACCCCCGCGCCACTGTACCGTTCACCCACCGCCCAACTGTACCGTTCACCCACCGCCCAGCTGTATTGTTCACCACCGCCGATCATTTTCATTGATCACCACCTGATCATGTGCATTGTTGACCACCTGATCATGTGCATTGTTGACCAACTGATCATGTGCATTGTTGACCAACTGATCATGTGCATTGTTGACCAACTGATCATGTGCATTGTTGACCAACTGATCATGTGTATTGTTCACCAATTGATCATGTGTGTATTGTTCACAACTGATCATGTGTATTTATTCACCAATTGATCACGTGCATTGTTCACCAACTGATCATGTGTAATGTTCACAACAGATCATGTGTAATGTTCACAACAGATCATGTGTAATGTTCATCAACTGATCATGTGTATTTTTATCAATGATCATGTGTATTGTTCACAACAGATCATGTGTATTGTTCACAAAATAATGATCATGTGTAATGTTCACCAACTGATCATGTGTATTGTTCACCACTTTATAATGTAGATTGTTCACCAACTGATCATTGTATTGTTAACTAACTTATCATCTGTATTTAAGCAACAACACCACCACCCACAGTAATCATCATCATCATCACAGTAATGACAACAGCTGATCAGTTCAGCGTTCTCATTCGCTTCGAAAACTCTTAACATGATCCATCTTCATAATCCATGCTCACACACCTAAACACAGCAAACCCGCACCACTCCACTCCAACCTTTAAATCCCCACTCTACTCAGCCACACACACACACACACACACACACCCGTCTCTTGTGGCGGCACTGACTGACCCAGCTAGCACTAACTGGATAAGACACTAAATCGATGTTGAACTGGCCTCAGAGTATTTTTAAAGTCATTACCATCTAATTGTACGTATGATGTGTTATTTTTGTTTTTAAAAGCAACGATGAAAATAAGCAGTATTTTATATTTAAAATATCAGCCGAGAGGTGGTCTGCACATACTTAAAAGAAAAGACTGCTCCCAAATTTTTCATCGAGGCTCATCCACTAGCGCCCTTGTGGTGAGCATGAAATCATGGCAAAGCTTTACTTTACGTTCGTTCCTGGGTGCTGACCATAATTTGCTACACTTTACGTTCGTTCCCTGGAGCTGACCATAATTTGCTACACTTTTAATTTCGTTCTTTGGAGCTGACCATAATTTGCTACACTTGACGTTCGTTCCTTGGTGCTGACCATCATTTGCTACACTTTACGTTCGTTCCTTGGTGCTGACCACATCATTTGCTACACTTTACGTTCGTTTCTTGGTGCTGACCATAATTTGCTACACTTGACGTTCGTTCCCTGTGCTGACCATAATTTGCTACACTTGACGTTCGTTCCTTGGTGCTGACCATAATTTGCTACACTTGACGTTCGTTCCTTGTGTGCTGACCATAATTTGCAACGTGCTCGGGCCATATGGACAAACCCCAGCCAATTATTTGGTTAAGGTCGCCAGGGAGTAGCTTTTATTTTGATTTTTTTTTTTTTTTCCAGTTAGTACCAGGGCCACGATAGTGCCCTAACACCCGATCTCCTGATGCAACACACACACACACACACACACACACACACACACACACACACACACACACACGTGCGTGCGCGCGCGCGCGCGCGCACGCACGCACGCACGCACACACAGACACAGACACACACACGCACGCGCACAAACATTCCCATAAGAGACAAAAGCAGCTGAAACTTGGGAGTAAGGAAAGAACGGTGGTTAAACCAAGAACGATCCCTTGTCTCTTCTCAACCCCCACCCCCAACGACCCCTTATGCCCCTAAAAAAAAAAAAGAAAAAAAAAAAAAAAAAAAAGCAACCGACCAACCAGCACATGCAAACACAATTCCTTACTTATTTTCATAGGCAACAATATCTGGCAACATTTGTTCGCCCATGCCCAGAACAAGGTGAACGTGCAGGTGAAGGGGCTGAGGTCACCAGTGACTCACAACAAGCAGAATGCCGGCACTGAACTGCAGCACTCAGTGTGAAAACATCCAACTCGTGCGGAAGGGGGTGGGGGCGAGAGGAAAGGGTGGCGGTGGGTCGGAAGGTACAATGAAGGTGAAACCGGTAAGGCAATGGAGGTCAGCATCGAGGTGAGATGAAAGATAGATCCGATCCCCTCCTCTCCCCCCCCCCTTCCCCGCTTCTCCTTCTGTCGTTTTGGCCACGTGGCACAATGACAGCAGAAGCAGCGCACTGACACAGTTTATCTTGAATTGACCGTTTGTGATTTCAGTACACTCACACACACGTTCGCATTATAAAACGTACACATTGTTTCCCATTGAGATCTAAAGTGTGCCTAGCTGTCGACAATATGATTTCAACATGATACTGGAGAGGAAGACCTACACCAGCACACTTCTCCATTACACAAAATGATGTGAGCTGAAGCATCTGCAGCAGAGCCCATTTCAGTGTGGCAAATAATGTTAATTCTCACGATCCTGATCAGTTAGTACATCAGCATTTTATGGTATCTGTAAATGAGCTTATAAAAATGCTAGCAACGAATGATGAAATATACACAACTGGCATCATCATCACAGTTATATTTTTAATAACTGATCATACATGATGAAATATACATAACTCGCATCACAGTTATCTTTTTGATAACTGATCATACATGATTAAATATGTACATCTTTGCCATTACTCACTCTTTGCCACCCTGCCCACTTCTCTGCTCTTCACTGTCCTACCACGTTTCTCTCAGCATTAGAAACATTCGCTTTCACTGACACGTTAGAGGGAACAAAGACAACTGCTCACGTGCAACTAGCAATAACGCCAAAACTGTCAAACACAGCGAAAGTCAACAGGCAAGCCAATCTGGGATAAAGAATAAAGAAAGAGACAAATGATGCAGAGGCAAAAGTGATGAGAACCACCACAGCCAAACAGAGGCCTACCGTGCGTCTTCGCGCCTTTCTTCTTGGGCGGATCGGCGTTCACTGTGTGTCGGAGGACATAAAATCATGACTGTGTCTTCTCCACACAACCACAACACGTAACACAACAGCTACACCATCTCATGGATTCTTAAAGATCGCAGCAGACATCTGAACAGCACGCAGCCTACTGGATACTGGATCAATTAAAACAGCACGACTTTAATAAACAAAAAAACAACAAACAAACAAACAAAAAAACAGCCAGCGTCCACACAGATGTTTGCTGCGAGCGCCGTTACAGCGTTTAAGAAAGTATAAAGCTCACAATACACTTACACATGTGTTTGAATGTGTACATATAATAACCCTACTTGACACACACATCCATCCACACACTTCCTCTCTCCGTTACATACACTGTCAACACACACACACACACACACACACACACACACACGCCTCCCCCCCCCCCCCCCCACACACACACACACACACACACACAAACATACACTCGCGCATGCGCCCTCAAAAGCATACACAACAGGATACAGGAAAGATGGTAGGGGGGAGGGCGGAGTGTGTGTGTGTGTGTGTGTGTGTGTGTGTGTGTGTGTGTGTGTGTGTGTGTGTGTGAGAGAGAGAGAGAGAGAGAGAGAGAGAGAGAGAGAGAGAGAGAGAGAGAGAGAGAGAATTGAGAGTACGATTGGAAATGGTCTACTCATAACCTACTGATGAAAAAAAGTGAATTAGTGTCTTAGTGGGTGAAAACAGATACTACCAACAAAAAAAAAGTAACCACACATTATCAGCACAAACAAACAATCAAAAGTAAGAACTAAAATATATTAGGCACTTTGCTTCCGATCGGCTCTTCTCACAAACACTCCTTGCCCGTCCCTCTTGTATTGTCACACACACACACACACACACACACACACACACACACACACACACACACACACACACACACACACACACACACCGAGAGGAAAATATGAAAATACTCACTCGTTAAGACACACAGCAGGAACAGGTATTCCGTGTATGAAATGATTCCTGCAACCAAACCACTACATGATTATACATCACGAAATTGAAATAAACACCATTATAAGAGAGAGAGAGAGAGAGAGAGAGAGAGAGAGAGAGAGAGAGAGAGTGTGTGTGTGTGTGTGTGTGTGTGTGTGTGTGTGTGTGTGTGTGTGTAAGGCTGTACGGAGGGCAGGAAAAGATCGGACGAACGGTGTTAAAATGGAAGAGAATTCCAAATAAACGGGGCACAGAGAAAAGCAGCGTTCATCCAATATTTCAGTAGAAGTAAAGGAAACATAGATTTCTTGGTAGTGAAAACTCGTGAACAAAATAAGTTGGTCCTGTTGAACTGTCTGCACAAAGCACAGACCTGCTGTCTCATACTCGGTTTGCTTCAACATCACACCAGCGTAAAATTCGGAGATCGGGATCAGATATAGCCGTTCGCAGAAATTTACGGATACGCTGAGCTTCATCATTTTGAAGTTTTCGGATTTGAAAAAGAAAAAAAAGAAGAAGAAGAAGAAGAGAAGAAGAAGAAGAAACGAAGATTCTACTGCTTCCACTACTACTACTATGACCACTACCACTGCGACAACGACGATGTCAATGACAACGGCGTCAGGAACGAGTCCAGGTTCCCTGTTGCACAGTGTGATGTTTTCACAGCGAACACATCTGACAGGAGTGAGAAACCAAAGTGTTGCATGGTTCGTCGTGGAAGTCGTCCATTTGTCAGCATGGGCTGTGACCTGCTCCCCAAACTCTGCCCTACACACGGCCCGTGTGCCGCAGTGTCGCCACTGACCTGCCAAGGCAGAAGGTGCTACCTGTCAGTGCTCCCCCCTACATGACGTCATGATATAGTCTGATGGTCACGGAGAACTCATTCCCGCCAATGTGAACTGTAGAAAAAAAAAACAAAAAAAAAACCCTAGCTTACTGGATCACACAGTGGCTGACCAAGTGATCCGAGGGAGGGGAAGACTCGATGTTTCCAGCAGCAGACCCTCTGTCAGTGATAAGGAGAGAGGAAAAAAAGGAGTAGTTTTCAAGGCGCTATTCCCAGAATCACATAAGCTCACCTCCTCCTTCCCCTCCCTTCTCCACTCCAACTTCCCCCGTCACCTCCCTCTCTCCCTTCCAGAACTCCTCTCTCCTCTTCACCCATCCCCCTTCCTGTGTCGAGTACGGCATCCGACCTATAACCAAGCACATCATGTTTCACGTGCACGCCAACTGCGTGCACACAAGCCGTAGGTCAGACTGACATCAGAATCAGATTAAAAACAATAAAACTTAAACTGTCTCATTCTAAAAAAAAAAAAAAAAAAAAACCCCCCCCCCCCCCCTCCTCTCCAGCAAAAAATGTAATTGTGGTTCGCTGCTGCTAAAATGAGAAATAAACAGCTAAAACAAAATACAATTTAATGCAGGAAAAGAAGCGATATGCCTCAAGATAAGGCCAGCCGACTATGGGGGCCACATGATGAGGGTTAACTCTGACGACATTGCATCAACATCCTCAACAAGCGGACCGACACGTCACCAGGGCACAAAACACAAACCAACACGTCACCAGGACACAGAACACAGATCGACACGTCATCAGGACACGAAACACAGACCGACACGTCACCAGGACACAGAAGACAGATCGACACGTCATCAGGACACAAAACACAGACCGACACGTCATCAGGACACAAAACACAGACCGACATATCACCAGAACACAGGACACAGACCGACAGGTCACCAGGACACAGGACACAGACTGACACGTCACCGGAACACAAACCAACACGTCACCAGGACACAGGACACAGACTGAAACGTCACCAGGACATAAGACACAGACAGACACGTCACTGGAACACAGACCGACACGTCACCAGGACACGGAACTCTCACGTCACCAGGGCACAAAACACAGACCGGCACGTCACCAGGATACAGACCTACACGTCAACAGGACACAGACCAACAAGTCACCAGGACACAGACTGATACGTCACTTGGACACAGGACACAGACCGACACGTCACCAGGACACAGACCTACACGTCAACAGGACACAGATCACAGACCGACACGTCACCAGGACACAGACCTACACGTCACCAGGACACTAAACACAGACCGACACGTTGTCATGACACAGAACACAGACCGACACGTCACCAGGACACAAAACACAGGCTGACACGTCACCAGAGCACAGACCTACACGTCACCAGGACACTAAACACAGACCGACACGTCACCAGGACAAAGACTTACATTACACATCACCAGGAAACAAAAAAAACCGACCGACACGTCACCACGACACAAAACACAGACCGACACGTCACCACGACACAGAACGACTCGTCACCAGGATACTAAACACAGACCAACACATCACCAGGACACAAAACACAGAACGGTACGTCACCAGGTCACAGAACACAGACCGACACGTCACAGGGGCACAAAACACAGACCGACACGTCACCAGGATACAGACCTACACGTCACCAGGACACTAAACACAGACCGACACGTTTGTCATGACACAGAACACAGACCGACACGTCACCAGGACACAAAACACAGGCTGACACGTCACCAGAGCACAGACCTACACGTCACCAGGACACTAAACACAGACCGACACGTCACCAGGACAAAGACTTACACGTCACCAGGACACAAAAAAAACGACCGACACTTCACCACGACACAAAACACACAGACCGACACGTCACCACGACACAGAACGACTCGTCACCAAGACACTGAACACAGACCAACACATCACCAGGACCCTAAACACAGACCGACACGTCACCAGGACACTGAACACAGACCGACACGTCACCAGGACACTGAAAACAGACCGACACGCCATCAGGACAAAGAACGCTGACCGACGAGTCACCAGGACACAGGATACAGACCAACACGTTACACATCACTAGGACACAAAACACAGACCGACACGTCACCAGACACAAAACACAGACCGACACGTCACCAGGACACAAACACACAGACCGACACATCACCAGGACACAAAACACAGACCGACACGTCACCAGGACACAAAACACAGACGAACTCGTCATCAGGACACAGACTGACACGTCACCAGGACATAGAAGACAGACCGACACACATCACCAGGACACAGACCGACTCGTCACCAGAACACAGACCCGACACGTCACCAGGACACGGAACACAGACCGACACGTCATCAGGACACAAAATACAGACCTACACGTCACCAGGACACAGAACACAGACCGACACGTCACCAGGACACAGGACTAACGACACGTCCCAGTGCCCATGAAAGCTCTCTGTTTATTGGGCATTACTGGGTAAAAGTGACGAATCAACAAGTGAACAAATAAACATAATTATTGTTATTCGAAATAAGCTATTCCATGTTTAAAACCTCACGCATTCCCATCCGAAACAATTACAGACATGTGTCCCGAAGTCCAAGGTCTCCCAACACAAACAGAAAACAAACATCTCCCACCCACCCCCCACCCCCGCCCCCCCCCGCGCTCACCACACACACACACACACACACACACAGAAGCGCGCACGCACTGAAACCTTGAGCTAAATAGCAGAGCAAAGACAAAGTGGAAGAAAAACATGACCTACAGAAACAGACCAGACCTCGTGTGACGCCAACACGCCTCGTGGCCCACAAACCAATCACAGTTGACCATCTGACGTGTCGGCGCTGGGGGAAAGCGTTTAGAGTTCTCTTGTCAGCACACACAGATAACAAGACGTTGCTCTCTGCTGGAAGCTGCCATCTCTCCACAGCTCATTAAGCCTGTCGCACACGCTGCGTGCCAAGTCAGGTTTTGCGAGGAGTATCCCCTCAAAAACGAGACGTTCTCTGCTCTTGTAAATTACTTTGCCATGATTGTTAATGTTGTTGTTTTGTTGTTTATAATCATATTTTGCCATCGACACACAAAATTAAAAAAACAAACAAACAAACAAAAATAACGGAAGTAAGTACAATGAGTATTTGGGGTGACGTGAAGTTCAGATCCTCAGTGTGAAATACCGCAGGAGACGTAAAGAGCTGCACGGCATTTTGTGGAAAGCACGAGGGACAAGAACGAGCGAGAGCAGCACACAACTGTAGTTCTGTTGGTCGCATCCCTAGGTCTGTCAGCCTGGCCACCAGTGGAAGGATTTCACTTCGACCAGTTTCACTGAATGAAACAACGGTTCTCCACATTTTGCATACTCCATCTTTGATTGAGAAGTGCCATGGTTAGGCTGGTTAAAGTCGCATCTTGTGAGTTTGACATTTGAAGATGGAAAACCTTCCAAGTCCAATCTTTCCCTCTTTTTCCCTCTTTTTTTGACAAATGCCAAATAATGCAAGTTCAAAATGAAATGACAAGTTGTCGACATACGACTATTTTCCAAGACACGCGCCATTTCTCAGCACCCAATACATCTAGTACCAGAAAATTCTGTAGTGCACAATAATGTCCTACTGGCATCCGACGCCTCAGGTGTAGAGGGCAAGCATCTGCAAAGTCTGGTGAATGGTGCGGAAGAGAGCAGGATCAACATCTGTACCTTTGGTGGGCTGGCCCCCACTGCAGGGTATCCATCATTTCCTGTCGTTCTGACTCGCTCTGTGTCTGCCTCCTATTCACAGCAGGCTATCCATCACGCTCCGCCACCGGCAGACTATCAAGTCTGAAGCACACACACGATGCATGCCCGCCGGCAAAGGCTGTGTGCAGGCAGTAGGCCGCCCTCGCTGAGCAACTGACGAAAGAAAGTCCGCATACATGGCAACCTGAGAGGGCGGCCCTGCCCAATTAACAGGTCAGTCGGCTGGAGATGATCAGTCACCTGCACGAAGGAACGGGGTTCCGACAGCGGCACACAGAGGAAAAGCGAGGAGATATCGATGCTCTCCCTTTACATCTTGGATCTTGCCCATGATACAAGTCCACAATGCCGCTTCCTTCATGAAACTCGCACTGCACTGACGACTCGGGGGTAACAACCCGAAGACTTGTCGCCCAATGTACAGAGAGCCTAAAGTGCCCAAGTGATGTTTTCTGTCTGCATTCCATGGGAAGCAATCCTCAGAATCCCATTCATTCCCTGATATTGTCAGAGCACAGTTCTAAACTTGGGACACGTGGTAAACAAGCCAGAACAAATGAGCACAGATCTAAAAATCCATCACAAAAACAAGGATTGTCAGCAACCTCAAGATAGTTTTTAAAACTTATTTTTCTCTGTCTAGTGTTGCTTTCATGCTGCCCACTTCTGTTTTCTCGTAACCGACACCCAGGATATTTTTGTCACAGCTGTGCAGTGAACTTTCAATGGCAGGTCCATGTTAGGACACTCACTGTAGGTGGTCCTGTGATCGTGATGCTGATATGTCAGCTCGGTGACCGATTGTCGCTAAAGACGTCTGTACAAAAACGTAAACAGAAGGGGAGAGGAGTATGACTAAGATTTAAATTCCTTTCATAATCTTAACATAGCCAGAGTGGTTGACCTGGGCGGTAGGGAAGCCTTAATGGCTGCTTTGTATGAAGCTGCTTGCTATGCTATACCTTTTCTTCATTTCAGCCTGTGTCTTCTTTATCACCTCCTTCTTCCTCCCTTTCCGTTTGTTGCTCTTTTTTCTTTATCTACGTCCTTTCTTTCTTGTTGTTTCTGTTCTGTCATTCGTTTTTTTTTTTTTTTTATTATTATTCATTCCTTTTTATCTCTCTTTCTTCTCAGTCTGATAACCAGGAGAACGGACAGTGACTACTGGATAAAATAACTAGATTGGCTTCTTTTTATCGTCGACTCCGTAGTCCTCCTTCTCCTCCTCCTCTTCCTCCTCCTCTTCTTCTTTCTTCTTCTTCTTCTTCTTCTCTCTCTCTCTCTCTCTCTCTCTCTCTCTCTCTCTCTCTCTCTCTCTCTCCACACCACACCCCAGTTCGTCTTGCAGTCCTAAGGCAGCAAGCTACGAAGTCGCTATGAAACAACCACCCACCAGACTGGACACAACACTGTTTCCACCTCGGTACGGTGGTGTTCAGTGGAGCTTCTTTGGATCCAGTCTGTGCTGGGCAGCACATAATATGCCCCTGCTGACGATAATAACTGTTTAGCTGGCAAAACCAACACAAGTCAACTGACGACAATAACTGTTTAGCTGGCAAAACCAACGTAAGTGACGTCCTCCTCCAGAGG
>JADBJO010000274.1:732500-740000 GCA_016801955.1 Conus betulinus | reverse complement strand
AGCAGCTCCGGCATCCACAGAGAGCAGTCGACATCAAGTGGTCGTGAAGCATCCCAGTCCCCTCTGTGGCGTGTTTCTGATCCAACACACGCAGGACATACCTACTAAGCCGCTTGGTGACTGTCATCATTGCTTCCCTGACGGTTCTTTTGCAGAGAGCATCACCTCGTCCATCCCACGGTGCTCATGACTTTGCCAACAGCGACCACTTGCACACGAACTCTTCAGCGGCTTGGACGTGGAGCTGATAATAGTGCAGGGCCTTTTCAGGACAGCAGGATATAACGGTCCACACAGCTTTAGCCTTTCTTTCTTGCTTTCTTTTTTTTTTCAAATAACGAATGATCAAGGGGGGGGGGGGGGGGGGGGGGGGGGGGGGGGGGGATGACCATGATGATGCTACTGAGTTCCATTCTGGTCTGAAACTGCATAGCCACGCTTCATTTACGCTACCCCAAGTTTCTTTCTCATATCGTGACGTCCAGCTGGCCAGAGATATGCAGCCACGTGCAGCGTTGGCTTCGCATCTATCTGTCTACAATCCACTTCATCTTCGATGCAAACAAGACCACCAATGTCTGTGTGGATTGGGGGTCACAGGAAATCTGCTGTGCTAATGTACCGCGTTTGTGTGTAATCCTCCACGCCCTCACACACAACAACATTCCTCTCATTGTCACACTACTATGCGCCATTCATGCCCTCCACCAATGTTACAGCAAGTCCTCTGATTGGCAGACATACTAAGCGCCATTCATGCCCTCCACTGATGTTACAGCGACGTCCTCTGGCAGACATACTATGTGCCATTCATGCTGTCCACCGATGTTACAGCAAGTCCTCTGATTGGCAGACATACTAAGCGCCATTCATGCCCTCCACTGATGTTACAGCGACGTCCTCTGGCAGACATGCTATGTGCCATTCATGCTGTCCACCGATGTTACGGCATACGGCGATACGCCATTCTGTGCACTAGTCTTTCTTCGGGCGCTTTACAATGGTTTGCTTTGCAGAGAGCGATCCCCAAACTTCCCTCGTACCATGTCAACACTGGCCTGTAACCTCTCAGCTTGAGTTGTCAATCAACTGCTACAATGTCTGTGCGGCACACGTGCGCTCTCTCCGTGACCGTTTCGCCTGACTGAGCTTCGCTCAATGAACGATCGAACTTCATGTCTGGTGTTCGTTCAGCTCACTACATTAAGGTCGGCGGCGGAAAGGATCGTCCACTTGGTCCAGGTCAGAAATGAGTATCAGTGCATGAGAAGGTCAACACGCCACTGCAGCTGAATGGCGGTTGGGTCACTTATAGCGCCTTCACACGAAGCAGCTTGCCAGGGCCGACACTACATACTTGACTGTCCAGCCTTCAAAGATACCTATCTCATACCTGTCGGCAACACGGACAACAGAGTACTGAAATAGTAGGATCGTGACCTGCTTGGGTTAGTAATTATGTGGTTACTTCCTGTTCATTCACTGGCACATTAGCACCTGATTTTGCTGACGAAAAGTTTGACCAAGATGACTGTTTACGAATTGTGTCGCTCTGTGATAAACAAACTGCAGCTCTAGGAGCAAAGGTGAAAGGCATCCGACTGCACACCATAAAGGTGATGGATGAAGGGCACAGAGTGACTGTTGAGCGTGTGCATGTGTGACGCTGACAGAGTAACCCCAGGCATGTGAACGGGTGGTAGCAGGAAAAGTATCTTTGTCGAGTCAGAGACGTGAAGGAAAAACTCTACGTCTCTGGTCGAGTGGAGTGTCGGCATGGACAACACTGCTGATGCTGTCACACTGAAGCCTCGTCGGCTAACGTCTGAGCACCGTCACTTCATGATATTCAGTCACCTCGCAATGACGACTGCTTCTTCGTCCAAGTCGCTAACCCCCAAGACCACAGAATCTGTATGCACAGAAATCACAGGTCATGAGTATAAACGAAGAGTTCACTGAGTGCCTGTCGTGGTGACAGTCCACGTGTAAGGACCACGGTTTTCACCATAGTAGTACAACACTACTGATTTGTTGAACGTCTCCGGGTCATCTTAGGAACAGTCACCTTTTGATGCTTGATGTTCCAGGTTGGTATGAATCAGGGAGTTGGAAGGTTATCCTTCAGGCTGTAGGAGAAGGAAGGTTATCCCTCAGGCTGTAGGAGAAGGAAGGTTATCCCTCAGGCTGTAGGAGAAGGAAGGTTATCCCTCAGAGTGTATGAGAAGGATGGTTATCCCTCAGGCTTTAGAAGGATAGTTATCCCTCTGGCTTTAGAAGGATAGGTATCCCTCAGGCAGTAGGAGAAGGCTGGTTATTCCTCAGGCTGTAGGAGAAGGCTGGTTATCCCTCAGGCTTTACAAGGATAGTTATTCCTCAGGCTGTAGGGGAAGGATAGTTATCCCCTCAGGCTGTAGGAGGAGGATAGTTATTCCTCAGGCTGTAGGAGAAGGATGGTTATTCTTCAGGCTTTAGAAGAAGAACTGTTATCCCCCAGGCTTTAGAAGAAGGATACGTATCCCTCAGGCTGTAGTAGAAGGATGGTTATTCCTCAGGCTGTAGGAAAAGGCTGGTTAGAGGATAGTTATCCCTCAGGCTGTAGGAGAAGGATAGTTATCCCTCAGGCTGTAGGAGAAGGCTGGTTATTCCTCAGGTTGTAGAAGAAGGATGATTATCCCTCAGGCTTTAGAAGAACGTTGGTTATCCCTCAAGCTGTAGGAGAAGGCTGGTTATTCCTCAGGCTGTAGGAGGCTGGTTATCCCTCAGGCTTTACTACAAGGATAGTTATCCCTCAGGCTTTAAGAGGATAGTTATCCCTCAGGCTGTAGGAGAAGCTGGTTATTCCTCAGGCTGTAGGAGGCTTTGGGAGAAAGATAGTTATCCCTCAAGCTTTAGGAGAAAAGTATCCCTCAGGTTGTAGGAGAAGGCTGGTTATTCTTCAGGCTGTAGGAGAAGGTGGGTTATCCCTCAGGCTATAGGAGAAGGATAGTTATTCCTCAGGCTGTAGGAGAAAGATAGTTATCCCTCAAGCTGCAGGAGAAGGCTGGTTATCCCTCAGGTTGTAGGAGAAGAAGGATGGTTATTCCTCAGCTGTAGGAGAAGGCTGGATATTCCTCAGGCTGTAGGAGAAGGAGTGTTATCCCTCAGGCTGTAGGAGAAGGATAGTTATCCCTCAAGCTGCAGGAGAAGGCTAGTTATTCCTCAGGCTGTAGGAGAAGGATGGTTATTCCTCAGGCTGTAGGAGAAGGCTGGTTATTCCTCAGGCTGTAGGAGACGATGGTCATTTCTTTGGCTGTAGGAGACGGATGGCTGTTTCTCTATAGGAGAAGGCTCGTTATTCCTCGGGCTTCAGGAAAAGGCTGGTTTATTTTTCGTGGCTGGGATGAAATCTAGTCGTCTGCTGGGTTCCCATCAAAGTGACTGCAGGCGGGAGCGGAAGCAAATGAGCTGAAGGGGGGTCACTAGAACGCCCAAAGGATGGAGCAGAGCACATTCACAATACAGAAGCAACATGTTTGACCCCGGAGTTCTTCACCTAGCCTGACGCACCACTGGAAAAACACAACTTGGGGAGGACTGCAGTGTTCCTGTTGTTTGAACAGCCTGTTTGTGTGCAGGAAGATCACGTGCCACGTCATAGTCTGACACGCAAGTCATCTGTCGTTTAGGTCAGTAACTTGCTAGCAAGGTGCGTTGTGAGTGATGTATTAGTAATCTGCGTTGTGAGTGAATCACACTTTCCATTCTAAGTAAGTGCCGCCAGTAGTCTGCCTTTTAAGTGAGTGACTTGCAAGTAAACTGCTTTTAAAGTGAGTAACTAACAATTTGCATTCTAAATATGTGACTTGGCAGTAATGTGCATAGCTGGCGATGGCTTTCAATTAAGCTGAGTTGTTGCCGCTAAGTGCCCCCCCCCCCCCCCCCCCCCCTCCAGAAAGTACCTCTCACCATCTCTTCTTCTGATGCCTGTTGTGTCGCCGAGCATTTGATGGTGCCCACGGCCAAATGTTGACTGACGGGAAGTAGTGACAGAAAGTAAAGCCAAGCCCAAGGTGTTATCCCCCACCTTCTGACTGTATTCTTCAGCCAGAGATATCACACAACGGTCTTGTCAACACATAACACATACTCTGTTTCTCCTGTTCATAATGTAACTGCTCCTAACCTATACTCCTTTCTCCTGTTCACAATGTAACTATCCCTAACCTATATTCTTTTCCTCACAGTGTTCATAATGTAACTGCCCCTAGCCTATACTCCTTTCTCCTGTTACACAATACATTGTTCGTAACCTATACTCCTTTCGCTTGTTTACACAATGCAACTGTTCCTAACCTAAACTCCCTTTCTCCTGTTCATAATGTAACTGCTCCTAGCCTATACGCCTTTCTCCTGTTTACACAATACATTTGTTCGTAACCTATACTCCTTTCTCCAGTTTACACAATGCAACTGTTCCTCATTTTTACTCCTTTCTCCTGTTTACACAATGCAACTGTTCATAACCTATACTCCTTTCTTGTGTTTACACAATGCAACTGCTCCTAGCCTAAACTCCTTTCTCCTGTTCATAATGTAAGTGTTCTTAACATATACTCCTTCATCCTGTTCATGATGTAACTGCTCAAAACTTATACTCCTTTCTCCTGTTCATAATGCAACTGTTCCTAATCTATACTCCTTTCTTTCTCATGTTCATAGTGTAACCGTTCTTAACCTATACTCCTTTCTCCTTTAACGTAACTGTTCCTAGCCTATGCGCGCTCCTTTCCCCTGTCCATAGTGTAAAGCTAAATGGTCTCTATCTGTTCTCCTTTCTCCTGTTGACAGTGTACCTGTTCCTAGCCTATCTTAACTTCTGTTCACACAGTGTAACTGTTCCTAATCGATACTCGATTTGCTGCAGTGTTTACCTTAACACTGCTATAGTGGTATACTTTTCAACAAAAAGAGCTTCTTTTATACAAATAGAGGGCGGGAGGGAGGGGGGGGGGGGGGGGTCAATGTTTCTTCTGTTTTTTTTTTTTTAATTGGTGAGCTGGGGGGGGGGGGGGGGGGGGGGGCATTCGTTTTTCACCTGCTGCCCATCAGACAGGCAGCAACCACCTGCTCTTGAATCTGCTGTGGTAAAAAAACAGCTTCATCCAACACAACTTACTTTCAAACTTGATTCAAAGGCATTCTTTGGCACAAACTCATGATATATATCCTTTTTCTATTTTCTTTCCTTTTTTCCCTTATGTCTCAGCGCATGGTATTGAAGAAGCAGAAATAGCCTGACGCAGTTTCGCACGCGGAAGTTAGCGAGAGTTGTCGCCCGTTGGTCAAAGCCCCCTGCGAAAGGTTGCACACTGCATCTGCTATTAAGTCGCTCAAGAGCTTCGTCTCAATATGTCCCCCCCCCCCCCCCCCCCCCCCCCCCCCCCCCCCCCCCCCGTGTGTGTGTGTGTGTGTGTGTGTGTGTGTTCCCGTTTGTATGTTTTTTATGTCTGTTTTTTTTTTAAGCTCGTATTTTCGCCAAACATGTGTACAAAATACAGCGAAATCGAAAGGGTAAAAAGTCTGTGTACTCCTTTCTACTATTTACACAGTATACATGCTTTTTATCTATGCCTTTTCTCTCCTGTGCACAGAGTGCAGCTGTTCCCAAACTATATACGCCCCCACCCCTACCCCTTTCTCCGCCTGGCACGCCAAATCCTGTGTCCGCACCGATTGGAGGGACCGCCAGACTGCATTCCTCACTCTCACTCACTGTATGCCCACCCACCCACCCAGCCACCAGGAAAGGCACAGTCTGTCATTGATTCATCTTTCAGCTCACTTACTACGCAACAAAGCTGTCAACGTTCGCGCGCGCGCGCATTGTGCCCGTGAGTGTGTGTGTGTGTGTGTGTGTGTGTGTGTGTGCGCGCATGTGTATGTGTGCGCATGTGTGTGTGTGTGTGTGTGTGTGTGTGTGTGTGTGTGTGTGTGTGTGTGTTTTTGTGCGCGTGCGTGCGTGCGCGCATATAGCTGGGTTACTGAACTTCCTGGCCTCCTACACCAGTGTGGTGGACGATCAGGCGGGGGAGGGATCTGAAGAAAATCGAGAGACGAGGCACTGAATGGCGTGGGGTGGTGGGGAAATGGGGATGGAGGAGGGGAAGGGGGGTGGGCTTAGGGAAGGGAACTGTGCAGGCACGCTGAACGTCACTGTGTGTACCACACGAACCCTCACCACTTTCAAAGCAGGAGAGAACGAACACAAAGAGTGTAGACTTCACAGAACCCCACTGTGCCAGAACACGAATGTCTCACCGCCACCCCTCCCCCCCCCCCCCCACTCCCACTGTGCTCCATTCCACCCCCTATTCGATATGAAAACATGTCAATCGCTCTTCACCCCCTCCTCCGCCCCCTTCTCCCCGGCCTGTGGCCCCAGCTCTGGCTGGTGGTGGAGGCGTTCATCGTCTCCATTTGGCTGGGGCCCAGACGACAAAGTGACAAACACGGCGGCAGACTACAGGGGGGACAATGCAACCTGATCACCACTGTAACGCTACAACTCCGCCCCCACCCCCACCCCCCATCCCTGCTGCTCTTCCATGTCCTTTGATCGCAGCCCCACGGCTTGGGCCAGCGGGCCCGGGAGCAGGCTGAAGGCGGTGTTGCTGAACCAGGGCAGAGAGAGAGAGAGAGAGAGAGAGAGAGAGAGAGAGAGAGAGGGGGGGGGGGGGGGGGGTAGCAGGTAGCCTTGTCCTTCAGGGGGTGCTGACCTTGTGGACATCGACAGGCCAGGCCCAGAGGCACGCGTTTCATATCGCTCCCCGCTGCCCGCGACACGGGCCCGCCGCGCTGACGTTTCCTGCTGGCACTCTTTGTCGGCATTGTCAGTGGCTCAGCAACAAAGACACAACAGCCTTTCAACCCACACGCCTTGCCTATGAATGAATCGACCAACTCATGGCATGAATGAACAACGTACGGACGAATGAAATAAACGAACGAACGGAAGAACGAAGAGATCAATGAAGAAAAAACGCCAACACAGCTGAAATGCCTCTGCAAACTTCAAGACGCCCACTGGGAAACGGCCTCAATAGCTGAGGGATCCCTGTGGGGGATTCCAAAACGGAAGCTTGAGGGTGGAATCCCTCAGGACACACATGTAACGTCTTCTTTGTCAGTGTCTACGTATGTGCTTTTGGTATGTTTTTTTTTTTTTTTTTATCTATCCTAAATGTCATAGACTGTCTTCTCTACTCAAAGTAATATTACAGATAGTCTTCTCTATTCAAAGTGTGCGTACTGAGATTGTCATCTTCCACAAATGTTGTCCGAAATTCTTTGACGTGTTGGTACATAGCATTCAGAATTGGAAAACCTGATTTGTAACAAAACAAATTACTCTATATTCTGAATCAACAAATCAGTTGCGTTTTTGTTTTGGGGTTTATTTTCATGTACCCCTTCGTATGGGAGCAGACGTGATCTGTAAAAAAAAACCCACGGTATAGA
>JADBJO010000274.1:705000-727500 GCA_016801955.1 Conus betulinus | reverse complement strand
ACGTGTTGTCGTTCTGGTGGTATCAGTGTATTGTTAGACAGCCTCCCTTCCCCATCTTAAACGTTGTTGTTGTTCTTCAATTTAACGTCTTTTCACTAAATGTGATATTAGACAAGGGTGTGTGTGTGTGTGTGTGTGTGTGTGTGTGTGTGTGTGTGTGTGTGTGTGTGTGTGTTTGAGTGTGTGCGTGCTGCGTGCGTGCGTGAGTGCGCGCCCGCGTGTGTGCGTGTGCGTGCTGTGTGTGTGTAAGTGTGTGTGTGTGTGTGTGTGTGTGTGTGTGTGTGTGTGTGTGTGTGATGAGGAGAAACTCTAAGTAAGAATTTAACTGTATAAAAAAAAAAAAACATCAAAAGTAAAAACAAACAACTGTACAAAAAAGATCATGAAACAGCAATTACAGGATTGAGCCAACTGGGCTTAACATAAGAATTCGTACAAAATTTAAGAGAGACATGGTATCCTGGAATATGCACTATGAAGCATCCTTTCTAAATTCTAACAAATCGGAATCAGAGTAGGGGCAAGAGTATAGAACATGTGTTGTTGTACAATTGTCATGGACGCCGCAAGCACATCGAATATTCTTGACATATTTTGTTCCAAATGCATTTATTTTTAACCGAAATGATAAGGAGAGAAGTTGTTTACTCTGTCTTGGATATAATCCTATGTTTGTATTACGGTTTACTGGATTTACTGAGGAAGGCCTTTAAAAAGATTACTTGCTCGAGAGTTCTTAACGTGTTGTCGTTCTGGTGTTATCAGTGTAGCGTTTGGTTCCCTCCTCCATCTTCACCTGTTGTTCTGTAGTCTAAGAACGGAGTTGAATAGCCCTAAGCCCTTCCCTCCCCTCCCTCCTCCCCTCTCCCTCGTCTCCTTCCTTCTCCGTGAGGCTTTCCCTGGCAAACCATTGTGGATGTCTATGTTGAAAATCAATGCACTGTGAACTTGCCAGGGAAGTCCCCTTAAGGCACACTGCACCTACTGAGTGTGTCCATCTCAGCGGGTGAACCAACTGGTGGCTTCACGTCAGTAAACAGGACAGCTGGTCTCCGCTGAACCCGACCCTCATCTCCCTGACAGGGGTGGAGGGGCGGTGGTGCGATAGGAGGTGTGTGTGTGTGTGTGTGGGGGGGGGGGGGGGGGGGGGGGGGGGGGGGGGGGGGGGGTAAGGGGGAAGGCGGAGGGCGACGACAACGACACCCCAAATCGCCATCCCAGGGATTCTGGCTTCACGGACACAAACAGCCGGCGGTAAATTACTGGCCGCACTTGACAGGCAGGAGGAGAGAGTTGGGAGTGCAGTGACCACTCATACTCCCCCCTTCCCAACCTCGCGAGAAACACTTTCACCCCATTCTCTCTCCTAGATCCTGCACCCTCTCGGTCAACTTTCACTGGATTCAAAAGGAGCGAGGAATGAGAGGAGGGAAGGCATGGTGCTGTACAACAGCCGTAGGTCATCTTCTTTGTGTTGTTAGTGGTCACCTTCATCTCCAATGCCCATCCGCCCTCCACCTTAACAGTTCATCCCCAACCCTCTCCCCCATCCCCCTTTCCCTACCCTCACCCCCTGTCCGCACCCGTTCTTCTCCTCTTCTCCTCTTCAATACTTGCAGTATGTAACTGTATCAGTTGGTGTCTCTATCAGCCCCCCAACACACTCACACACACACACACACACACACGTGTCAGGACTGTCCTCCCACAGAGCACCAAGCCCTGTGCTGAGCGCCAGCCACCAACACATTCTCTCTACCTACAGAACACGCAGATAAAAGTGATAATCCACGGACTTCCTTAAGGCAGGCCACAGCAGGATATGCCGAGGGTGCCAGCCATTCGGCTTTAGTCCCCGGAGTTAACAATCAACACGAAGTGTCATAAAAAAAAAATCAACATCTGACACAGCACAGCACAGACTGAATAGCTTGTGTCCACTATGATCAGTGTGTATGGTCACCCTCTGAACAAGGTGTACAATCTCTCTCTGCACGATATGTATAAATCACAAGAAATATGTCATGTTTTCAGTGGTAACAAGACAGAAACAGTACAGACTTTCTATAAACACCAAAGACGAGTGAATGGACAAGAAAGGCAGAAAAAAGAGCACTGCACGACAACAAAGGAAGCGTCTCCCAGAAAGTGACAGAAACAGGTAGTGCTAGAGAATGAGATCGGTTTCAGTGCTGTTTCAGTTTCATCAAGGGGATGTCACTGCGTGCGGACTAACCCGTATACGCTAACCACATCCGCTAAGTTTTGAGACCACACTGCGCATGATTTAAAAAAACTGATGGATAAATGAATCAAATGCACTTTGATGTGGGAGAAATTAAGAGGAGGGTTTCGTAGCTACGACTTAGCAGATGTCTGACCTACGCATACCCCAGCGCGCAGGTTAGACCTTGAATACCTATCTAACACTGGCTGTGAGAGAATGAGAAGATAGGTGATGTGACCAGGACAGATTGTCTGTGGAGGGCGGGGATACCTTTCACAGCGAATGATTCCCCACAGTTACCGAGAATGTGAGGACGGGTGACGTGACCAGGACAGTTTGTCTGGAGGGCGGGGATACCTTTCACAGTGAATGATTCCCCACAGTTACAGAGAACGACAGGATGACCAGGACAGACTGTCTGTAGGGCGGGGATACCTTTCACAGTGAATGATTGCCCACAGTTACAGAGAATGAGAGATTAGGTGACGTGACCGAGACAGACTGGAGGGCGGGGATACCTTTCACAGTGAATGATTCCCCACAGTTACAGAGAATGAGAGGATAGGAGGATAGGTGACGTGACCGAGACAGACTGGAGGGCGGGGGTACCTTTCACAGTGAATGATTCCCCACAGTTACACAGAATGAGAGGACAGGTGACGTGATCAGGACAGACTGTCTGGTGGGGGGGGGGGGGGGGGGGGGATACCTGTCACAGTGAATGATTCCTCAGCACTCCACTGGGACCCAACAACCCCCTCCCTGGTTTCTAGCCATCAGGACACTCTTCCTGTCAGCGCTCTTTCTCTCTCACTCACATTGTATACTTTGCCCACGTGTGTGCAAGGGAATGCGTCTGCACACGACAGCTTTCAATTAACACATTCACTTCTCACCACTGTACAAAAACATTGACTGAGTGATAGGTTTCAACTGCACACACATATACGGATTAAGGACTTCGTCTTTTCTTTCTTTTTTTTTCCTTTTTTTCTTGTGCGATTATGAAAATCCGACCGCATTGGTGGTCAGTGATTCAGCAGTTAGGTGATACGGGAAGAAAAAACACTGGCCACTATGCGCAACAACAAAGGGTCAGGTGACATGTCACCAGGTGGAGCGACACGTGTCCACGCTCCACAGAAAGAAAATCCCATCTCTCTCTCCATCTCTGTCTCTGTCTCTCTGTCCCTGTCTGTCTTCTGTCTCTCTCTCTCTCTGTCTGTCTGTCTCTCCGCCACTTTCTGTCTGTCTCTCCACAGGCGGCAGATGATAGCGAGCAGTGCCCACCAGGTCACCTGGCGGCTGAAGAGCACTGTGCAGGAGGGGGGGAGGGGGGGGGGAGGGAGAGACGGACACAGCCCCTCCGTGAATCTCCCAGTCCCCAAGTGTCACTTCACCCCCCCCCCCCTCCATCTTTCCAGTTCTTTGCCACCATTCCCCCCCCCCCCCCCCCCCCCCCCCCCTCTCCCCACAGCTGCACGCTATCCAGTAGCACGCGCCAGCGTCACCTCCCCCTGTCAGAAGGATTACGGCGCGCGTGCCAAAAGCCACCCAGAGAGAGACCAGTGAGAGCGTGGGTGATGCACAGGTGAGGAAGGGTCGGGGTGGACATGCTGGCCTCCCATAGCCACGCCCTTCACGTCCATTAGGTTGCAGAGAGCGGAGCTGGACAGGGGAGCAAGGACAGGGAGAAAACACCTGGGAGCGCGCTGGACAGGGTAGCAAGGACAGGGAGAAAACGCCTGGAGAACTGGACAGGACAGGGAGAAAACGCCTGGGAGAGCTGGACAGGACAGGGAGAAAACGCCTGGGAGAGCTGGAGAGGGGAGCAAGGACAGGGAGAAAACGCCTGCGAGAGCTGGACAGGGTAGCAAGGACAGGGAGAAAACGCCTGGGAGAACTGGACAGGACAGGGAGAAAACGCCTGGGAGAGCTGGACAGGACAGGGAGAGAAAACGCCTGGGAGAGCTGGACAGGACAGGGAGAAAACGCCTGGGAGAGCTGGAGAGGGGAGCAAGGACAGGGAGAGGGAACGCCTGGGAGAGCTGGACAGGACAGGGAGAAAACGCCTGGGAGAGCTGGAGAGGGGAGCAAGGACAGGGAGAAAAACCTGGGAGAGCTGGACAGGGTAGCAAGGACAGGGAGAAAACACCTGAGAGAGCTGGACAGGGTAGAGGGGACAGGGGGAGAAAACACCTGAGAGAGCTGGACAGGGTAGCAAGGACAGGGAGAAAACACCTGGGAGAGCTGGACAGGGTAGAGGGGACAGGGAGAAAAACGCCTGGGAGAGCTGGACAGGGGAGCAAGGACAGGGAGAAAACACCTGGGAAAGCTGGACAGGGTAGAGGGGACAGGGAGAAAACACCTGAGAGAGCTGGACAGGGTAGCAAGGACAGGGAGAAAACACCTGGGAGAGCTGGACAGGGTAGAGGGGACAGGGAGAAAACGCTGGGAGAGCTGGAGAGGGGAGCAAGGACAGGGAGAAAACGCCTGGGAAAGCTGGACAGGGTAGCAAGGACAGGGAGAAAACACCTGGGAGCGCTGGACAGGGGAGCAAGGACGCAGGGGAAAACGCCTGGGAGAGGGGAGAGGGGGACAGGGAGAAAAAACCTGGGAGAGCTGGACAGGTAGAGGGGACAGGGAGAAAACACCTGGGAGAGAGCTGGACAGGGTAGCAAGGACAGGGAGAAAACACCTGGGAAAGCTGGACAGGGTAGAGGGGACAGGGAGAAAAAACACCTGGGAGCGCTGGACAGGGGAGCAAGGACAGGGAGAAAAACACCTGGGAGAGCTGGACAGGGTAGAGGGGACAGGGAGAAAAAACGCCTGGGAGAGCTGGACAGGACAGGGAGAAAACGCCTGGGAGAGCTGGACAGGACAGGGAGAAAACGCCTGGGAGAGCTGGACAGCGGTTGTTCAGAAGAACCTGCCTCCTCCCCATTTTCTTTCGCTTTTTCCTCACACGTACACAGACACATAGTCAAAGACACACAAACACAAACACACACACACACACACACACACACACACGAAACTAATTCTTGACCAGAGTGTAAGATCCCACTGACAGCGGACCTCCAATATGTTCCGATAACATTACAGAAAATAGTTAATGACTTTGATCTTCTTAAATTGTTTTCAGAAACTTTGCATTCTAGTTCTGTTGGTATTTTTTTCTTGATAGTTGTTGACAATGTTGAGATCATTTGTGTTGGTAGAATCCAAAACATAAGTATGGCAGTGATGTTACATTTACTCAAAAACACTCAACACTTAAAAGATTCTCTAACATGCATTTATTTTTATTTATTTTTTTTTTTTTTTTTTGGGGGGGGGGGGGGGGGGGTCTAATGTCACTTGAAGGTGAAGAGACGTTAAATTAAAGTACTACACACACACACACACACACACACACACACACACACACACACACACACACACACACACATTTACTTCTTATTACGGACCGCATCCCAGGTCACGACTTCTGGATGCCCTTCCGTTGTCGCTTTTTTTTTCTTTTGTTCACTTTTTAAAAAATTTCTGGCTGCTCTGTGTGGACTGGCAGGGGGGGGGGGGGGGGGGGGGGGGGGGGGGGCAGTGACCGGGGTCATGACAGGGAACAACAGCCAGGGACGGCACGAGGAACAGCCGCTGGACCTTGGGAAACAAAAGTTTGCCCATCCCACAGCAGAGGCTCTAAATCACAGCCACCAATGACTGGCAAGCAATGGCGCGCTGTCTCACTGCGCCCTTTCCCGCCATGCCCCTATCGTGGCGGCCGCCTGTGCCGGCAGACTGGGGTCCACCACAGTGGAAGCCCGGTTCTCTTCTCCTTCCCCTTCTCTTTTCAACTCTTTTCTTTTCAGTTTGATTTGTTTGTATACGTCATACGCACAGCGCCATACCTAATGAATTCGGATAAGATGAAAAAGAAGCCTACCAAATGGAAACACGTTTACTTATGATCGATCTTCACCAGGCACCAAGATAAACACATGCCTACAGAAATACATACATACATACATGGGGAAAGTCTCCAAACCATTTCAAACACCTCAACCCAACTGCCGTAGCTCCACAGGTTGAAAGACACTGTCGAGAATGGCCAGTGGGCAACACCAAGGAAGAAATTCAGATGCAGGTGAAGAAACTTGGAATGAAAGAGGATATCGCTATGTACTCTGATGGCTCGCACGCCAAAGGCAAGTCAGACTAGGAATATACAATGGAGCAAAATGGACAAAACAATCCAGGAAGACAATGGTACATACAGCTTAACTACTTCAAGTCTATCAATGAAGGTAGAAGCAGTGGCACAAGCACTCCACTGGCTCTTATCCACATACCAGCTTGGAGCTCAACAAGTCATGATACTGACTGATTTTATAAAACTGCTTCAAAAAGTAGAATGTTGAATGGGAAGCCCTTCTCGGCATAAAGAAATGTGCAGCCTTCCACTGGAAAGACTCATATGGATGTACTGCTCTGGACATGCAGGTGTCAAAAGAAATGACAGAGCAGACACACTGGCAGGCAAGGAAACAATAAGAACTGGATTACAGCTGGGCTGATCTAATGTGGTAAGAAACATAGAGAATCACCTCAACAAACAAGAGCAAAGCCAGAATACCATTGACCATCTTTCAGAGTTCAACATCAAGGAAGTGGCTGCACATTCATACTTTAAGGAACAGCAAGAAACATCACCAGCCAAATAAACACTGAAATAATCTCAAGACCAACACTGCGAAGACTCCTTGAGAATGCTGTAAACTCATACTGAGCTTTTCCAGTGGCAGATGCAAATGACTAAACACACGTCAGCTGAGATGCAAGATTTTGAATCTCTCAGGATCCCCGTTGTCACTGCATAACATGAACACTGGTAAGTGTGCATCAATGGAACGACGAAAGTTTGTAATGTGGAGTATCCTTAGATGCGAGACTGTATGCGTCAGTGTGTGTGTGTGTGTGTGTGTGTGTGTGTGTGTGTGTGTGTGTGTGTGTGTGTGAGAGAGAGAGAGAGATTTATTGATTCATTTTGTTTATCTATTCATATCATCACTAGGTGATGCAGTGGTGATCTTCCATGAAAGAAACACATTCTGGGGTTTATTACATATTCGTGGGGACCTCAGCTTGGTAACCGTGGGCTTTTAATGCCTGTGGATGTTCCGGTGTTGATAAAAGGAGAGTGAGAGAGGCAGTTGTCTTGTGTGCGATCCAAAGGCACGTGTGCTCATGTGCAGTGGGGGCAGCGGTAATAGCAGACCCCATAGTTAGTTTAGAATATATGTGTAGTTGTGTGTGTCGTGTGCTCCACATGCTGTGGTGGAAAGTAGGTGGGGGAGGGGGGATAAGAGTTGTGGCATGTCTTTCTGTCCATCATCTCACGAATACCTTTATGAAACACGCTTTCAATTTTCACTTTTTTTCCAGTTCTACTGAAACCGAGCTCGCTCCGCCAGTTACAGTGTCTCATAGCAGACGCGTATTGTACTACACCACAACACACTGACTAGCGACCCAGTGACCTACTTAGCGTAACGGCCATTCAAATTTGAATCGCCGGCACAACAACGAAAAGCCCTTAGTCTTTTTCTACCACCTAATCTATTCCTATATTCGATCATATAAATAAACTTGATTTCCATTTGTAAATTACAGTACCGGAGTCGCAATTCCCCCCCCCCCCCCGCCCCCCCCCCCCCCCCCCCCCCCCATCCCCCCCCCCCCCCCCCCCCCAAACTCTGTCGTTTTTTCTTTCTTCTTCTGTTTTTTCCTAAACTCTGGTGACATATTCTTTACGATTATAACCTTCTACTACTTTTTTTTTTCGCCTACGTCAAAAGTTCAAGCTTTTGCACTGGTGTCACTGCAGTCGACTTGTAAAACATTGTATTTTCTATGCTCTGAGAAACAATTCGAAGAGAATTTACGATTTTAAAGCTATTTCCATTGTCGGACAGCAACATACGCATGCAAGCAATCAATCGAATGACCAACCAACCATTCACTGATCAGGTCACTGAAGCAACGCCAGTTCACTCACACACCGTCCCTCTAAATCACACGCTGGTCACCATAGGCAACTCACACTTCGTCCTTCTCAATCACACGAGGATCTACGCCGCCTCCAGTCTTGACACCGTTTCACTTATCAAGCCCTCAAACATCCCGTCTCCCCTCCTTTCACACCGTTTACATCCCCTCCCTCCCCTCCCCCTCTTCCTAGGGTTTAGTGGCACTTACACGTGCCCTACCGCAAGGCATGACAGTTCGCGGGAGGGCAAGGGTCAACCTCTCACCACTTCACAGCAGTCTTCAAAGTCGGGGGATTGACTGGCGGTGATCAGTGTCACGGTGCTTTGCACTGACGTGAGGAGCTTGGCCGTTCCGCTTCGCTGCTCAGAAGGTCGCCGCGGAGGACCGACCAGTCCCACCCCCTCCCCCCCTCCTCTCCATCGCCTTTCCCACGCCCTCTCCTGGGCTCCCTCAGTCCTCAACGGCTGGAGTCACAGTGAGAGCCAAGTGTCAGAGGTCCTAGGCTCCTGACGGGATGGCCCGTTACCTCAGTGCGTCCCACACACAGACATACACACCATGGTCCCACCTCACTGTTCCGGGCCCGCTCTCCTCCACTACCGGCCTGTGATGGTTGTACACAGGTAAACACCATTGGTCTGGACAGTTAGGACTCAGGCGCTACGGAAGGGGAGGGGTAGGGAGTGGGAATGGGGTAATAACCCCAGGCGGCGTGTGTTGGGGCGGGTCCTTCGCTATGGACCCACAGGGATCTGGAAATCGACCGTTCAACGTGTGCTTGTGTGTTGGTCGTCTGTGGGGCGATTACCCGCTTAGCTGAAACTATCAGGCGACAGGGGCTGGTTTCTCACATGTCTCTACAATCACTTGGTTTGCAGGTGAACAGCTATCCCTCCTCACGTTCACCCCCCCCCCCCCCCCCCCCCCCCTCTCTGATTAATGGTGTAAACACGAACAAAGACACTGATTCTGCTACGTTCTAGACACCACCCTCGACTGCATACCTCCACCCACTACCCACCCCTCACCCTTCTCGCCCTGTCTACCTGTGCCAGTCCGCATGACAAGAACACTATCCCGACAGTGAGGACCTCTCAAAGGGGCTGCTCAGGATATGTCTTGAACGAAGCCCCGATCTAGAGTGTCCTAGACACTCTGAGAACGGTGCTGTGTGAACGGTGCGGTGTGAACGGGTGCTGTGTGAACGGTGTAACGCCGAGCTAACGGCCAGCAGGCTCCAGACACCCGTTGGTGGCATGTCGGGATAAATCATTCTGTCTTTAAGCGCTTCCCCTGGGGTGTGTGTGTGTGTGTGTGTGTGTGTGTGTGTGTGTCACTGGTCACTGGCAAGGAATCGAGTTTCTTTATTTGCTTTCATGCTTGTCATTATCTACCTATTCAAAATTTTCTTATTCATTTGTTTATTTATTCGTTTGCTTATTTATTTATTTACTATTTGTTTTTCAACGTATTGCATTATTTGTTTGTTTTCAACCTATTTTCATCCTCTGCTTTAGTCGCATGTCGTTGTTTGTTTTGCTCTATTCCTTTTTCATGTTCTTTTCTCACTCTTTTCTTTCTGTTCTTTATTTCTTCTTTTCTTACCTTCCTTTTATTTTTATTCGTATTTCCCCCCTCTCTTTCTGTCTTGCTTCACTCGCTTCTCGTGGCTTTAAGCCTTTTTTTTTTTTTTTTTTTTTGCTGCTGTTGTCGCTGTTGCTGTTGCTGGTGTTGTTCTTGAGTTAACAATGCCGTTTTAAGCTTGACTGTCACTTCAGAAACGAAGAGCGGGATACCTGCCTCTCCCTTTCAGTCCTGAGGTGTGATGACAAGACAGTTGGTGTCTGATGTCTGATGCTCACCCCTCCCTGTGGCGCGGTTTGCCGCCTTATCCAAATATACCTCTCTCTCTTTCTTTCTCTCTCTCTCTCTCTCTCTCTCTCTCTCTCTCTCTCTCTCTCTCTCTTCTTAAAGCCATATCCAGAAAATGGAAAGTCAGCTTACTGGATGTGTTTATTAAAAATATTTCTTCATTTGTGTCAGTAGGTTCAGGGGCCTTCTGACACATGAGTAATCGACTGACCGGATTTTGATGGGTTCCTCAGTTCCTTCAATTCCTCTTTCGCCTTCCCCTCCCTTTCCTCACCTACCATCCTTCTCCTCATTTCCTTTGTAGAAGGCAAAGGCAGGGAGTGAGTTGCATTCGCCTCACATCCGTCAGGCAATGGCGGCAGCCACAGTGAACCGAGCTGTCACGTGACGTGTCGACAGTGCCGACACCACGGCTGGTACGTCTATGAGAGCTCCACATGCTGGCCACTGACAGCAGTGCCGACACCACGGCTGATAGGTGTATTAGAGAGTTCACACATCCTGGCCACTGATAGCAGTGCCGACACCACGGCTGATAGGTGTATTAGAGCTCCACATCCTACCATTGACAGCAGCGTGCCAACTGTCTGCCATTCATTCCACCCCGTTTAACGGCCTCAAGGAAACGGGAGATTAGCGCCACCCTCTTCCCCATTGGACTACATGGGGGGTAGACGGACCTACCCAGAGAAGGACTCCCTTCAAGTTCAGTTGTGTAGGTCGTTATGGAGGTTTAACGACAAATAAAAACCCGGGATAAACACGCCATTAAAGCAGGCCACAGGATCCACCAAGGTCTGGCTACAGTCAGCACATACAAGGCTGACACGTGCACTGCGCCTCTTCCCCTCACAGGATTGCGACGACTGGGGCAGTCTGCCGCACACCTTGGTACAATGCAGACTTTGCTATATCCCTTGGTACAATGCATACTTTGTCCCATACCTCCGTACAATGCATACTTTACCACATACCTTGGTACGATGCATACTTTGTCGCATACCTTCGTACAATGCACACTTTACCACATACCTTGGTACAATGCATACTTTGCCACACACCTTGGTACTATGCATACTTTACTATATCCCGTGGTACAATGCATACTTTGCTATATCCCGTGGTACGATGCATACTTTGCTATATCCCGTGGTACGATGCATACTTTGCTATATCCCCGTTGTACGATGCATACTTTGCAATATCCCGTGGTACGATGCATACTTTGCAATATCCCGTGGTACGATGCATACTTCGCTATATATATCCCGTGGTACGATGCATACTTTGCTACATCCCTTGGTACAATAACGCACAAACACATCCCGTGGTACAATAAATGCATACTTTGCCACATACCTTGGTACAATAAATGAGTGTTTTTTTATCACATACCTCTTTTGACACCTTTTAATACAGACACTGGTCAGTCTGCACCTCTTTTCCTACTTTTTAATACAGATATTGTTCAGCCTGCACCTCTTTTCACACCTTTTAATACCGATACTGGTCAGTCTGCACCTCTTCACACCTTTTAATACCTATACTGGTCAGTCTGCACCTCTTCACACCTTTTAATACCGATATTGGTCAGTCTGCACTTCTTTTCCTACATTTTAATACTGATACTGGTCAGTCTGCACCTCTTTTCACACCTTTTAATACCGATAATGGTCAGTCTGCACTTCTTTTCCTACATTTTAATACCGATACTGGTCAGTCTGCACCACTTTTCCTACCTTTTTAGCTGATACTGGTCAGTCTGCACCTTTTTTTTACCGATACTGGTCACACCTTTTAATTATCGATACTGGTCAGTCTGCACCTCTTTTTACACCTTTTAATACCGATACTGGTCAGTCTGCACCTCTTTTCACACCTTTTAATACCAATACTGGTTAGTCTGCGCCCTCTTTTCACACCTTTTAATACCGATAATGGTCAGTACTTTTCACACCTTTTAAATACCAATACTGGTCAGTCTGCCTGCACCTCTTTTCCTACATTTCAATACCGATACTGGTCAGTCTGCACCTCTTTTCCTACATACCGATCCTGGTCAGTTTGTATCACTTTTCCTACCGTTTTTTTTTACTGTAGATTTTGTACAGTCAGTACCGTTTCCTACTTTTCACTTTAAATATTGTTCATCCGGTACCACTTTTCCTAATTATTACTATCATTTTACTCCATGTGTGGTTCAGTCAGCTATGCTGTCTCCTACTATTTTACAACATGTGTTTCAATCATCACTACATTGTACTACATGTGTCTTTCAGTCAGCAGTACTGTCTCAAACCCTTTTACAACACGTGTTCAATCATCACTACATTATACTACATGTGTCGTTTAGTCAGCTGTGCTGTATCCAACCATTTTACAACACGTGTTCAATCATTACTACATTGTACTTCATGTGTCGTTCACACTCAGCTGTACTGTCTCCTAACATTTAACTACACGTCTTGTTCTGCCATCACCACATTCCACGACCTGTGTTTTAGGGCTACTGTCTTGTTTGTATCTTTTACGGGTAGATTTTGTACTTGTTTGTTTGTTTTTAGTCCTCTTCTTTTCTTTGCAATCTGTCTCTCGATATAACTTCATCGGGGATATTTGTAAAAATGGTTACTTGACTGAAATGCTTGGTACCTATTATGATATTCTGATATGTTGTAATATTTTGTTGAGGACTTGAGATCTGATTCAACGTGTTCACAGCTGTCAACATTTGGCGGGAGAAATCAAATCAAGTGACGTTTCCATTGACGTTTCACGGATCTCACGTCATTTATTTGTTTCCGAAATTACTTACCTGGTCCACGGCTTCTGAGGCCTTTTTTTTTTTTTTTTCAATGTCAATTTCCTATCCATGATGGCTTTGCTTCTTGACTGACCCCATTTCGTTATCAACGGCACATGTTTGTGACGTACAGAAATAAATGTTCTAATCCAGAGTTCAGGGGCTTCATCCGACCGGATCTCTTATCTGATAGACATAAACCATTTGTTGTGTTTTCTGATAAATCCGAAAGAAAATCTGTCAGAAACTCGCTGAAACTGATGTAACATACAATTTTATGTTCTACTTTTTGGGAATGTGCGTGCGTGCGCGCACGCGTCGGTGCATTTATTTCGATAAGAATGCAATACTGTTGCCATTGAAAATTACAATAACCTTGTGTATCAACAACTTCATAATCCTAGAAACAGACACGTTTATCTGTTTTGAGAGTCATTAGTGTTAGCATGAACAACGGGCTGGCGCTTAAAACAAAATGGCGAACTACGAGCAAAAGCGTACTTCCATCCCGAAAGGGGGTAGGGGGAGGGAAGGACGCCCGAGAGGTGCGGAGGGAGTTGAGACACTAAGGGGGGTCGAAAGGGTCTGTGTGTGGACTGTCCGGTGACGGGGTGAAATGCTAGTGTTCTAATGTTTGAAAACTTTTTTTTCAAAATGTTTTTTTTTGAGTGTTCCAAGAGTAAAACTGCGCTATTCTTGCATTCTTCTGTTGAAGAATTCCACACACTGTCTCCGTCCAATTCTAACGCACACAAGCAAAAATGCGTGCGCGCCTGCACACACACACACACACACACACACACACACACACACGTGGTAATCACCTTTGTCGTGTAGGGGAGCGGAACAGCTTACTGCTGCCCTTGGACAGGCGGGGCGTGCTGCTATGCCAGCTGTCCAGCTGCTGACGGCTCACCTTCCGCTGGCCGATCCGAGCTGTCACACACACAGCGAGCACAATGAACAGTGAACCACTTGACATCGCCCACAAAACCACCTAAGCCCTCTTTCCTCTCTCTTCCTCTCTCGAATTAAATAAGCACTTGAATCTTCAACAGCACTGTGTATCACCAATTTATTTCATCGTAAGAGAGAGAGAGAGAGAGAGAGAGAGAGAGAGAGAGAGAGAGACTTTGATACTTTATTGCTATTACCAAAGAGGTCTTTTGACAAGGGAAGAGGGGGTAACAGGATAATGAACATTTACATCTTCCTTGCATTGCAAATATACTTATTCCCAGTGTGTATCAAATCAAAGGTTAACAAAAACACATAAAATCGTAACATCTCCGGATGTCCTCGCACACAGGAGTAATACAATAACGCTGGAAAGAAAGAAAGAAAGAAACTGGAATCGTAAGACTGACTCGACCATCCACTCAATCAAATGATGATGTTGCATCCTAATGATCTCCTCCACATGCGATGAATGGCATTATTCATTCATATATCTCCTATAATGCATTATCCCCATTTTTGACCATCTTTCATCTGTCTTAATTTTCGATGCTATTTCGCGACTGACGTAATTACAAGTTCGTCATCTGATGATAACACGACAGCAACATCTGTCTTTTAGTTATGTCTAACTGGAAAAATGAAGTTTGCCTGCAATTCATTATATGCAGTAGAGGGGAACAGAGAGTGTTCTTCGTCGTCGTCGATAATGTGTCTACTGGCAGGACAAGGTGATTCTGTCAATGTTACACATTCAGACCATTTTTTGTTTCGCATTAAAACCTTTAAGTCTTCAACCTGAATCTTGGGTAATGTATTCTGTGCCACATTAAGAAACTTTTCAGAATGAAACACATTTCTAAATGAGAAAAACCACCGATTCTTTACTTTCCCTATCCGAGTGCGAAATTCTGTTTAAAAGAAAAAAAAAAAAAAGCCTGTCTTTGAATTCTTCAATGAACTGTTGCTCGTTTCTACTTTCTGGGTCATCCACGCGATTCCAAAGCCCTGTTCTGGAACAACTTTGCTTACTTTATAAGCCCAGATTTCTTTACCTTTTTTCCATTTGTCATATCATAGGCTTGCCTGCTCAAACGTGACAGTGGCAGCTTCAAGATCTTCAACCAGTACTGAATACATTTCACAAAATACTTGTATACAAAGGATACCTGCCCATTTCTCCATATATATATATATATATATAAATATATAGAGTGCCATCTTTCATTATGAAATGCTTCCCATCTCTCAGAGAGAGAGAGAGAGAGAGAGAGAGAGAGAGAGTTGCAAATGCGAGAAGCTTTACAGCCATAGTGGGGGGGGGGGGGGGGGGGGGGGGGGTGAGTTTTTCATAAGCAGACAGGTACATGACTACAAACGTTTATCTCTCTGTAGACACACGTGCATGTAGGCATAAACCAGACAGACGTAAAAAAAACCATTGTGTGATAGACAGCCGCTCTGGGCTTTCGTGCAATCAGTGGCCACCAGGCACTCTACGGTCACTGGTGAATAAAATCAAAACAAATTCATGTTGGGACCGAACTTTTTCTCAACATGACTGCCTGGGGAACGACATTTTGCGGTGGATTGTGGGTTGTAGCTGATTTTTGTGCGTCAACACAAGAATCGCGTTCTGCCTTTCCCAACTGGGGCCAAAAGCTGGCTACAATGTTTCCGGTAAATGGCGCATTACAATGAACAGTGGTGTTCAGCTTCAGTGCATTTGATTTACAAGCCCCGTGTTATCTGCTGTATACCTGCCACAAGCCGTAAGTTATTTTGCTTGTGGCCTAATGGTCTGAGAGAGAGAGAGAAAGAGAGAGAGAGAGAGAGAGAGAGAGAGAGAGAGAGAGAGAGAGAGAGAGAGACAGACAGACAGACAGACCGACCGGAACAAGGGAGGGGAAGGGAAGGAGTGAGGGACGGAGCGAGAGAGAGAGAGAGAGAGAGAGAGAGAGAGAGAGAAGAGAAGGGAGAAGGAGGAGGAAGAGAGAGCGACAGAGGCGGGTGGGTAGTTTGCATCCGATGTTGTATTCATGGTTTCTGTGTAGACATCTGATGTACCCTTGACAATACAAGTGACCCAGTGTCTCTACCAGAGGACATGATATTTAGCAGCTTAATGAGGTCACCATTACTATTCTTAGTTTAACTGTAACTGTTTCCCTTGAAGACAATGCCTGTTTTCTGTAAGACAACGGTGATTACGGGCCTTTGAAGTGGGTAATCTCTCCTCTCAGTATGCATACAATAGAGCGGCGCTGCCCCTGGCGAGGCAGCCCCCAGCAGCCAGAGCTCTGAAGACTGTTCCTTCACAGCACAGTCCCCAGGGCCTCTGCCCTGGCACCACATGAAAGGCCCCAGGTGATAGCATTCTGCAGCTGATGGCTTCCAGAGCCGACTGCTTCATGCCAGGACCTGTCCCAATTGCTGAAGAGTCATCACTCGCAGCAACCCCTAAGCGAAGTATGTACGGCAAGGCAGTTGGAGGCCATGTTTGTTTTGTCAAAAGCCTGTCTGCTACCTACCCCCCATACCTGCACTTTATTACTTTATTAGGAGGGGGGCGGGGGTGGGGGGGGGGGGGGGGGGGGGGTGTGTAGAAAAAAAACCCACCAAAACAAACAAAAAAACATGCGTCAGCAGCAATGAGCAAACGAGCGGTGAGGTTTGTTTGAAGAATTCCACTGACGATGACAGAACAAGTAACACGTGTTGCGATTTGCATGATTCATGTGAGTGTACAACGATCCCAGATCTTTCTTAACATTAATTCCAGATTCTACAAACAGACCTGACATCAGAGGGATGAGTATATGATGGGGGAAGGAGGAGAAGATATCACGTAAAGGAAAATAGGGACCGCACGCACGCACGCTGACACTCGGAGACACGCTGTTTCTAATTCACGGTATTCATTTCTTGGGAACCCGGTGTCACCAAGAACTTCGCACAAGAAGTGGTCGCTGTGACTGTGGATAATTCAGCGCTAGGCACTATATTCACCATCAAGTTAATTCTCACTCCCTCCTCATCGACCCCCCCCCCCCCCCCCCCCCCCCTTCATCCATCGTCCTCCTTCCCTTCCTTTTCTCTCCGACTTGCATCTCCCCTCTCTTCTGCTGTTGCTAGTGGCAATCTGACCCGTGCTTAGCGTCAGCGTGCAGCACCGGCCCCATTCCCTTCTTCATGTCCACCCGAAAGAAAGGGGGTGGACAGGTGGCCAGACAGGCTGGGTGTGGAGGGACCGGAGGCAAGAGCCGGACCCGCAGCATCAACGGTTTAACCATTCCGCGAAAGAAATCCAGCGCATTAGGATACAAAGCAACGCGTTTCGACCCTTCAGTCTCTGACAAGCAAAACGAAGTTGTCAAAAGACACACAAGCGTAGAACAAGAAATGGTTGTCTCGTTTGTTTGTCTTGCGAATATGGGACTCCAAGGTCGACATCCGTTACCCCTGTCCTGTCCTTGATTTGTTCCCTTTGTGTGGCGCTCTTAGAACACTATTTTTATTCTTTTTTCTTTTTTTTTTTTCTTATTGGTGTCAAGTTGACGATGAGCCATCTGCTCCCTCCACGTGGCGCTGTTACCACCATTTTTATTCTGTTGGTGTCATGCTGACAAGGGAAGGGGGAGGGGGGGAATGGAACAACAAAAGATGGAAGACAAAAACTAATATTTTATTTCCAGAGGATTAATGGTACGTGTTCTGAATATTTGGCGGATCTTGTACCTGAACAAGTTTCTGAAAGAAATCCCTGCCACAGGTGTAGACCTTTGAAGTGCGTGATACCGGGAACTATACCGAAAATCGTTTACTCCTATTACAACGCAACTATGGCACTCTCTACCTGATCGGTTAAAACCTGTTAATTCCTTCAGCGCATGTAAACATTACCTGTCTGTGCATGATCCTGATGTAACGTTATACTTTTGCGAGGGTGGGAGAAAAAGAAGAAATGATGCATTGTCGCTTCGCCTTAGGATTTGTGACGTGAAATGGCAACGTGTTCAATTGTCATCTAGTGAACAGCCCACGTTGTGCCTGAGCTCATGGAAGAGAAACAGCTGAACACTACTATTCATCATCATGTCCTTTTTTCATGTAATGCACGCTAACATTCTAAATCTCGCCCAGTATTACACAAATGCTCAGACTCTCCTGGAAGCTCATCCTGATTTTCATGCAGATTCAAATAAACATTTTTCTTTTTTTCATTTCTGATTCAGATCGTTTTTTAAAGGAATATCGTCTTGAGTCTTGGGAGCGTGCGAACACCGGTATTATGAATACTGATCCAGACAGGTTTTTTTTAGTGTACAATTCAGCCGTGCTGATATGTTTGCTCCTCTACCTCTTTCATTTCTTTTTTTCGTTTTCTCCTATGTTGCTATTGATTCCCTTATTTCATTTTTTTTTTTTGGTCTGCAGAACATTTAACTGTGCTGGAAACGTATCCTAAAGTATGTTACTATCTCGAGCACGATAATGTCAACAAGTTTGTTGCTGCTCTCTTTGATGGTACATTTGTATTATTTTGATTTTGAATACAGCTCTGTTTAAACCAACAGACAGAGCAGCAGGGAAGGAGGAGAGAACAGAGAAAGGAAGAAATGCTGGAGGCAAGTACACAAGCTGTTCACTGGGACTAGAATTATCATCTGTTTTTAGACGTTATGAAAACGTCACTAATGTACTGCTGTCCTTCTTCTACAATCAGGGCTAAAGGTTACACGTTTGTTGGCAAATGTCTTCTACAATCGGGGCTGAAAATTACACGTCTGTTGAGAAATATCTACTACAGTCAGGGCTAAAGGTTACACGTCTGTTGACAAATGTCTTCTACAGTCGGGCTAAAGGTTACACGTCTGTTGACAAATGTCTTCTACAGTCGGGCTAAAGGTTACACGTCTGATGACAAATGTCTGTATGAGCAGCAAACTGTCTGAGGCTCAGTGTCCAGAGCACGGCATTATGGCAGGCTGAGCCCATTTCTCTCCTTCCGCTGCCTTACCCTCCTCTGACCTGGAGCAGGTACCCATTAACAACTTGGTGGACAGACAGGGTTTCAAGCCATCAGAAATCCGACCCCACCAGTGCTTTGAACTCACGATCGTCAACTTTCCTGCCACAATTCTTGTAAAGTCGGCCGTAGGGATGGTCCAGAAGAGGGCATACCTTGATACTGACCTACATGTATATTGCTCCGGTTTACATCAGTCTTTTAGGATCATCACCTGAACTGGCCCAGACTGTCCCGTCTTGGCATTTTAACTTGTTTGTAGTTCTGTTTTTCACTGGCAGGCAACTTTCATGTGGATCCTGTGGTCGGCTGGATAATAAACATGACGACGTGGACTGGTCTCTAACCAGTGTCTGGCTGGCTTATAACGATGTGGACTGGTCTCTAACCTGTGTCAGGCTGGATTATAACGACGTGAACTAGTCTCTAACCTGTGTCAGGCTGGGTTAAACATGACGACGTGGACTGGTCTCTAACCTGTGTCTGGCTGGCTTATAACGACGTGGACTGGTCTCTAACCTGTGTCAGGCTGGATTATAACGACGTGCACTGGTCTTAACCTGTGTCAGGCTGGATTATAACGACGTGGACTAGTCTCTAACCTGTGTCAGGCTGGATTATAACGACGTGGACTGGTCTCTAACCTGTGTCAGGCTGGGTTATAAGGACGTGGACTGGTCTCTAACCTGCGTCAGCCTGGGTTATAACGACGACGTGAACAAGTCTCTAACCTGTGTCAGGCTGGATTATAAACATGACGACGTGGACTGGTCTCTAACCTGCGTCTGGCTGGCTCATAACGACGTGGACTGGTCTCTAACCTGTGTCAGGCTGGCTTATAACGACGTGGACTGGTCTCTAACCTGAGTCAGGCTGGGTTATAAACATGACAAAGTGGACTGGTCTTTAACCTGTTTCAGCCTGGGTTAAAACGACGTGGACCGGCCTCTAACCTGCGCCAGCCTGGGTTATAACGATGTGGACTGGTCTCTAACCTGTGTCAGGCTGGGTTATAAACATGACGACGTGGACTGGTCTCTAACCTGTGTCAGCCTGGGTTATAACGACGTGGACTGGTCTCTAACCTGTGTCAGGCTGGCTTATCACGACGTGGACTGGTCTCTAACCTGTGTCAGGTTGGGTTGTAAAACATGACGACTGGCACTGGTCTCTAACCTGTGTCAGCCTGGGTTATAACGACGTGGACTGGTCTCTTACCTGTATCAGGCTTGCATATAAACATGACGACGTAGACTGTTCTCTAAACTATGTCAGCCTGGGTTATAACGACGTGGACTAGTCTCTAACCTGTGTCAGGCTGGTTTATAACGATGCAGACTGGTCTCTAACCTATGTCAGGCTGGGTAATAAACATGACGACGTGACTGGTCTCTAAACTGTGTCAGCCTGGGTTATAACGACGTGGACTGGTCTCTACCAGTTTCAGGCTGGCTTATAACGACGTGGACTGGTCTCTATCCTGTGTCAGGCTGGGTTATAAACATGAGGACGTGGACTAATCTCTAACCTGTGTCAGGTTGGTTTATAAACATAACGACGTGGACTGGCCTCTAACCTGTATCAGGCTGGGTTATAACGACGTGGACTGATCTCTAACATGTATCAGCCTGGGTCAAAGCGACGTGGACTGGTCTCTAACCAGTGTCAGGCTTGGCTATAAACATGACGACGTGGACGGGTATCTAACCTGCGTCAGGCTGGTTTATAACGACGTGGACTGGTCTCTAACCTGTGTCAGGCTGGGTTATAAACATGACGACAGGGACTGGTCTCTAACCTGTGTCAGCATGGGTTATACCGACATGGACTGGCCTCTAACCTGTGTCAGGCTGGGTATAACGACGTGGACTGGTCTTTAACCTGTGTCAGGCTGGGTTATAACGACGTGGACTGGCCTCTAACCTGTGTCAGGCTGGGTTATAACGACGTGGACAGGCCTCTAACCTGTGTCAGGCTGGGTTATAAACATGACGACGTGGACTGGTCTCTACCTGTGTCTGGCCAAGAGAAAGAAAAAAAAGTGGTCTTTTTCGGTCACCAGATCGACCTCAATTTTACCGCCAACCCTAAACATTTTTCGTTTTTCACTGCCGAAAGAAAACAATGCACACAAAAGTAACGCATAGAGAAAAAGTGGTGGTGACGGACCGATTTTGCCGACGACAGAATTCAGTGACACGTTCTCTCAAGGGGGAGGACAAGGTCAGGATGGAACAGCGTGCAGCATGAGGTTGTTCAGGAAGAGGAGAGGCCAACCAACACACCGTGCCTCACTAAGCCAGCAGCACAGTGCTTTCTGGGCTGACCGGCCGATCCAGAGATGTGGAAAGTACAGGAGACAGTTCCCCTGCGCCCACTGCCCACCTCCGGTGTGGGGTTGGCGATCTGTCTGCCTCCTGTTGACGGGCTGATTCCTTCTCCCACCACACGTGGCAGGCGACAGAGTGGAAGTGTCAGGTCTGAGTGACACACAAGTACTTCACGCGCAGGTGACAGTGTGAAGTGTCGGGTCTGAATGACACACAGGGTGCTTCACGTGCAGGGTGACAGTGTGAAGTGTCGGGTCTGAATGACACATTGGGTGTTTTACATGCAGTGACAATGTGAGGTGTCTGGTCTGAATAACACACAGGGTGCTTCACGTGCTGGTGACAGTGTGAAGTGTCGGTCTGAATGACAGACAGGGTGCTTCACGTGCAGGTGACAGTGTGGAAGTGTCAGGTCTGAATGACACACAGGGTGCTTCACGTGCAGGTGACAGAGTGGAAGTGTCAGGTCTGAATGACGCATAGGGTGTCTTACATGCAGGTGACAGTGTGAAGTGTCAGGTCTGAATGACACATAGGGTGTTTTACATGCAGGCGACAGTGCGGAAGTGTCAGGCCTGAATAACACACAGGGTGTTTTACATGCAGGTGACAGTGTGAAGTGTCTGGTCTTAATGACACACAGGGTGTTTTACATGCAGGTGACAGTGTGCAAGGTGTCAGGTCTGAATGACACACAGGGTGTTTTACATGCAGGTGACAGCGTGAAGTGTCAGGTCTGAATGACACATAGGGTGTTTCACGTGCAGTTGACAGTGCACGTATCAGCTCTGAATGACACACAAGGTACTTCACGACCAGGCACAGGCTACGTTCAAGGGACGGACCGACCTCGCTGAACAGCGGACAGGAAGAAGCTGGCGTACGTGGTGACCTGAAAGGGCACCCCTAACAACTGAACTACTCTTTTACCGAGAAGAGGTCGGATACCTGAGCCAGCGAACAGGACTCTGACCAAGGCGAACAGAGTAAATGACGCCAGACACGAATCCCGTCCTCTACACATCTGTGGTCTGAAGCTATTCTGCACGTGAACTCGTTTCCTGAATTACTGTAGTCGGGAGAATCAGACCCCATGACTTGCATGTAGCACCGTGCGCCTGTGACTGGCACTGCTGATAGACAAGTGACTGTGCCTCCCCTGACAATCCCACAACAGGCCAGACCTGCAAAGGCCCGCTTCCAATTCCAATATGGGCAGATCTTGGTTTTA
>JADBJO010000274.1:695000-702500 GCA_016801955.1 Conus betulinus | reverse complement strand
GAGAGAGAGAGAGAGAGAATCCTCTTCAGCTTCAATGTGTTCTTGAGAAGGCATGTTTATTCCACTGCCGACCCTCCCTCTCCCTCCCATCCCCACTCCCCTCCCCCCCCCCCCCCCCTCTCTCTCTCTCTCTCCCTCTCTCTCTCTCTCTCTCTCTCTCTCTCCCGGAGGCCTCCAACGTTGTTAAAAGGCTTTAAGCATGGCTCTTGTTACAAATCACGTCATGCAAGACCGAACAAGTTAGTCCTTAAAACTGGACGGGAAGGCGGGGGAGGAGGAAGGTGGGCGCTGGTGTGTGTGTGTGTGTGGGGGGGGGGGGGGGGGGGGGGGGGAGGGGCCGGGGGCGTTGCTCTGTGCGGCAGGCTGATGCGGGGTAACAGGGACCGCACTGTGTCGGGGCACGTCGGCTGTCAGCCCCCCTAAACACCTCCCATTACCACCCGGCTCTCCTCACGGTGCAACACCATGCCGCCACCACCACTTCTCTCGGTCCCCCTCAGGGCACAGAAAGAAAACAAGCATCTTCTTGCTAGTCCGTCACTCGTGGGAATGAAAATAGTCAGTCAAATGACTCTCTCTCTCTCTCTCTCTCTCTCTCTCCTCTCTCCTCTCTCTCTCTCTCTCTCTCCTCCCCCACCTCTCTCTCTCTCTCTCTCTCTCTCACTCTCTGTTTGTCTGTCTGTCTGTCTCCCTCTCTCTATTTCTTCCCTCCCTCCCCCTCTCTCTCTCTCTCCCCTCTCTCTCTCTCTCTCTCTCTCTCTCTCTCTCTCTCTCCTCTCTCTCTCTCTCTCTCTCTCTGTCTTTCTGTCTGTCTGCCTCCCTCTTTCTCTCATTCTCCTCCCTCCCCCCCCCCCCTCTCTCCCCCACCTCTCTCTCTCGCTCTATCTCTCACTCTCTGTCTGTCTGTCTTTCTGTCTGCCTGCCTCCCTCTTTCTCTCTTCTCTCCTTCCCCCCCCCCCCCTCTTCTCCTCCCCCCCCCTCTCTCCCCCACCTCCCCCTCTCTCTCGCTCTATCTCTCACTCTCTGTCTGTCTGTCTTTCTGTCTGTCTGCCTCCCTCTTTCTCTCTCCCCCCCCCCCCCCCCCCCCCCCCCCCTCTCTCTCTAAGCTTCAGCATAACAAAGCAGCTGTAATGTGCAGAATAATGAATGGCCTTGCTCCCCCTACACGAACCATACGATTTCCGCAACATCAATCCAGGTACATAGATAACATTGTAATCAGAAAACCCAGAATAAATCTATTCATGATTATTCTCGGGGGACGCTTTGGAACTCCTTACCAAAGTACATCAAGGATAAAAGTAATATTAGTTCCTTTAAATCAGATGATAAAACATTTCTGTTTCAGGCACCAACAACTTCAAGTTACACTACATATTAGATGTAATCTTCTTGTTCCCCATGCCCATTAATATGGAAGAAAAGACGTACAATACATTGTGACCTAACTGTATGTTAGAACGAAAGTGCACATCTAAATCCCAAATCTCTGTCTGTCTGTCTGTCTGTCTGTCTGTCTGTCTCTCTCTCTCTCTCTCTCTCTCTCTCTCTCTCTCTCTCTCTCTCTCCCTCTCTCTCGCCCGCGCGTGCTTTGGTGTCCTTCGAATGTGAAACATCTGTGTTAATCCATGGGGGTGTGAGAAGCAGAGCACAGAGTACAAATCATGTAACGGACATATGTTCAGGATTTAGACATATCAACATTTTCTCTCACACTCCATGGAACAGACATTTTCTTTCATCGCCTGACATTCTGTGTCGGTCAAATGAGCACTGAATTTTTGGTGACATAACGGACATTCTCGTTTCGTCTCATGAACAAGAATTCTATCTTAGACGAACTGAACATTGTATCTTGGTGACGTTATAAACATTCCAGGAAAGTCAAATTAACAGATGTACTTTTGCTTAACATGAACATCATTTTATGGCGACAAAACATTCTAATGTAGTCATATCAAACGCATGTTGTTTTAGACACAAGGCTCTCTATTCATGTCATATCAACGCATGTTCTTTTAGACACAAGTCTCTCTATCCATGTTAGGCTGCAGACACTCTAAGTTAGTTATTATGTTCCAGTTTGGTCAGCAGAAAGAAATTCTAAGTCACATAACAGGCATTCCCACCGATTCACATTCTGAGCCACCTTTGCATTCTGCTGAGACGCATTCTAACCAAAGGCTTACAGAGGACAAGCAAATCAGCATTCTGTTGAGACGCATTCTAACCAAAGGCTTACAGAGGACAAGCAAATCAGCATTCTGTTGAGATGCATTCTAACCAAAGGCTTACAGAGGACAAGCAAATCAGCATTCTGTTGAGACGCATTCTAACCAAAGGCTTACAGAGGACAAGCAAATCAGCATTCTGTTGAGATGCATTCTAACCAAAGGCTTACAGAGGACAAGCAAATCAGCATTCTGTTGAGACGCATCACTAACCAAAGGCTTACAGAGGACAAGTAAATCAGCATTCTGTTGAGATTTATCATTCTAATTAAAGCCTTACAAAGTTACATCCCTCTCTTCTGGTTATCACAAACACAGTCTGGTTATCTCAGATAAATTCAATCCGGGTGGGGAAAAAAGTAACCAACCAAACGAAACACGTGTCATGAAACTGAATGTAACCGCCATCAGATTAATCAGCTGACACACAGTTCGCCCGAAGTTCATTTATGAAAAAAAAAACGGAATCTGTCGATCTATACTAAAAACACAACAGTTCGCGCTGATGAAAAACGGAATCTGCCGATCTATACTAAAAACACAACAGTTCGCTGATGAAAAAACGGAATCTGCCGATCTATACTAAAAAAACAAACAGTTCGCTGATGAAAAAAACGGAATCTGCCGATTTATACCACAAACACAACAGTTCATTGATGAAAAACAGAATCTGCCGATACATACCACAAACACAACAGTTCAATGATGAATAACGGGATCTGTTGATCTATACCACAAACACAATAGTTAACACAGTTTGCCTGCCGCTCACAGATGAAGGATGTAATACGTTGACCTGTACAGCGACAACAAGTTGTTTCATTATCAGAACACCCTGCAGTTTCTCTCTCGTTTTACTTCTTTGATTAACTCGGTTTCAGCTTCCCTGTTATACATTTCCTGATTTTGTTCACTAGCATTTTAAAAAGTAATCTCTTCCTTTTATTTCCTCTTTCGCTCCTTAACGTTCTTGCGCTGTTCGCCATGATTTTTGGGGGAGGTTTTAGCGCATCACGGTCAAGGTCAAAATCCTCTGTTCAAACTCGCGACCTGAAAAAAAAAAAATCATGGGGGGTTTACGACAGCTGTGGCTAATTCAACTGCTGCTGTGTTGGGTGTGGTGCGATTCTTCAACGAAAGCAAAGAGACATGTCCACAACGGAGGGCAGTGGCTGTGTGGTAGGTAGTGGCTGTGTCTGTGTGGTAGGACAGTGTCTTATCGTCCATCCGCCGTTGTGACGTCCACCTGAAGACAGAGAGGCCTCTCACACGACACCTGCCTCCGGCATCTTGAGGTGGATGTCATCCAGATGACCTACACCTGGAACCTGGTGGACAGGACGGCCTGTGACAGGACTCCCTGGACGACCCTTGCCAGCCCAATTTGCTGTGGGGTGGGGGGGGGGGTGGGTGGCGGTATAGCGGACCATCAGTGAAGGAATCCACAAGGAACAGTAGACCCTCTCTACACCACATCAGCCGACTGATGCACTGGACGTGCATGTACAGGACACGGGACTCTGGCCATGAACTGTGTGTGACCAACATTAACAAGAAATTCGGTTCTGCATGACTGCCATGCTAGCATGAACAACATGATACGGTCTGCGAATCTCTTCATCCGAAGGTCAATGAACTCATTCAGTAGACATGTCCCTTCATAATGGACAGCTAACAGCCGACCACAGAGGCCACACCCTGATCGATTTCGCAACGGATGACTTTGCTTTATTTGCACTGTGTTTTGCTCGTTGCAAAGGGTGACTTTGCTTTATTTGCACTGTGTTTTGTTCGTTGCAATGGATGACTTTGCTTTATTTGCACTGTGTTTTGTTCGTTGCAACGGATGACTTTGCTTTATTTGCACTGTGTTTTGTTCGTTGCAACGGATGACTTTGCTTTATTTGCACAGTGTTTTGTTCGCTGCAACGGATGACTTTGCTTTATTTGCACAGTGTTTTGTTCGTTGCAACGGGTGACTTTGCTTTATTTGCACAGTGTTTTTGTTCGTTGCAACGGATGACTTTGCTTTATTTGCACTGTGTTCTGTTGTTGCAACGGATGACTTTGCTTTATTTGCACAGTGTTTTGTTCGTTGCAACGGATGACTCTGCTTTATTTGCACTGTGTTTTCTTCGTTGCAACGGATGACTCTGCTTTACTTGCACTGTGTTTTGTTCGTTGCAACGGATGACTCTGCTTTATTTGCACTGTGTTTTCTTCGTGGCTATCTCCAGGGCGGGGGGGATCGAGATGCCGAGGCAGTGAAAAAAACGCCAACCTAAAATCCTCCCCTGGGAAAACACAATTCCCCCCCCCAACAACATGCAAGGTCAAGCTTGGAATCCCACATCTCATGGAGCACCCCCAGCATGTCACAGGTAATGCTGGGACTGAGGTCCATGGTAAGCCTGCTCGTAGAGGCAGTAACAGCACGTTGATCCCTGTCCAAAGTACACACACTCCTCTGTATTAAAAAGAAACAAGAAGCGGCCACGCGGTGGGTGGGTGGGTGGTTGCAGCGGGTACCGGAATTCGTGGGGAAAAACCCAAAATTAACGGCGGCAGGATAACTGCTTAAGCTGTGAACAAAGCAGATCCATACAGCCTTCTTGGGAGCGAGGGAGGGGGGGTGAGGAACCGTGGAAGTGCGTAAGTGCGTAATTAAGCCAAAATAAGCTTACTGCTTGCCGCTATACCAGGACACTTGTATCCCCCCCCCCCCCCCCCCCCCCCCCCCCCCCCCCCCCCCTCTCCTCCCAACCCCACCCCATCCCCGCCACTCCCAAAACCTGTCCTCACTCCTTTGGTATTGATAAAATCTGCGGTTATAGCTGCTGCTTATCATGTACTCAACTCGTGTTTAAAAAAAAAAAAAAAAAAAAAAGCCTCGAAGGCTCGTTAATCCTTGGCCTCACACAAATCAACAAAATGTCACCACGTCTCCGAATGACGCCAACAGCAGAATTAAGCGGAGCCTCACTGATGTAGTAGCGTTGTGAAGTGCTTGAAGAATTATGTAATTGCAAGCAATCTAAATTCAATATCTTCACATTGCAATTCATCCAAACATACATCTGCCCCCAATTTCAGCGATGACCACTTATCATGCAAACGGCTGAGACATACCCTCAACCATCCGCTCATGAAACTTTGTTGTTGTTGTTGTTGTTGTTGTTGCTGTTGTTGTTGCTGCTGCTGCTGTTGTTACCTTCTGCTCCATCCCCCCAACCCAGCAACAACCCTGCGTGGTCCGAAGTAACTACAACGCCACTGGTCTTGACGTGGCATACCTCTCACAACCTGCATCCCAACATCGCTATCCACGGCCACAGACATGTTCGCTCTGCAGGATCTCACACGGAGCTTTCAAGTCGGACCAGCCACCAAAGAAATCCGGGCACTTTCGAAGAGACACAGCGGTGGAGGTCAATACTTTTTATCTAGGAGTCAAGACTTTAACAGGATACTGATTAGTCACCACCCTGAGTCAGCCAGCGTCCACACTGGCCTGCCCTGGAGACCTTTCAGCCCACCCTTCCATCACTTAGGAGCTGGAGACCATCCATAGACAGACACAAACTCCGGACTTCATTTCCTCCACTCCTCCAGGGAACGGCTTCTTCCCAATCCACGTTCAGACCATAACAACAGTGGCACTTTCACGTCTTCCAGTGGACGTTCTCTTCCCAATCCACGTTCAGACCATAACAACAGTGGCACTTTCACGTCTTCCAGTGGACGTCCTCTTCCCAATCCACGTTCAGACCATAACAACAGTGACACCTTCACGTCTTCCAGTGGACGTCCTCTTCCCAATCCACGTTCAGACCATAACAACAGTGACACCTTCACGTCTTCCAGGGGACGTCCTCTTCCCAATCCACGTTCAGACCATAACAACAGTGACACCTTCACGTCTTCCAGGGGACGTCCTCTTCCCAATCCACGTTCAGACCATAACAACAGTGACACCTTCACGTCTTCCAGGGGACGTCCTCTTCCCATCCACGTTCAGACCATAACAACAGTGACACCTTCACGTCTTCCAGGGGACGTCCTCTTCCCCCGATCTACGTTCAGAACATAACAAAAAGTGACACCCTTCACGTCTTCCAGGGGACGTCCTCTTCCCGATCTACGTTCAGACATAACAAAAGTGACCGTAACACCTCCATATCCTCTGGGAGACGGCATCTTCATATTCTACGTGTACATTTTGGAAGTCGACAACATTCCAATGGGACGAGGATGCCAGCGCAGTCAACAAAAACTAATGTGGTGGAAGCCTCCAGAACACGTGTGACTGGAGTGACGGGTTGTCCACTGATGACCCCAGTCACGAGCTCTCTGCCTGTCGCTGTTGCCAGTCAGCAGACACGGAATCACCTGGCCCTCTGTCAGACTGGGAATCACCTGGCCCTCTGTCAGACTGGGAATCACCTGGCCCTCTGTCAGACTGGGAATCACCTGGCCCTCTGTCAGACAGGGAACCACCTGGCCCTCTGTCAGACAGGGAATCACCTGGCCCTCTGTCAGACAGGGAACCACCTGGCCCTCTGTCAGACTGGGAATCACCTGGCCCTCTGTCAGTCAGGGAACCACCTGGCCCTCTGTCAGTCAGGGAATCACCTGGCCCTCAGTCAGACAGGGAATCACCTGGCCCTCTGTCAGACAGGGAACCACCTGGCCCTCTGTCAGACAGGGAACCACCTGGCCCTCTGTCAGTCAGGGAACCACCTGGCCCTCTGTCAGACAGGGAATCACCTGGCCCTCTGTCAGACAGGGAATCACCTGGCCCTCTGTCAGACAGGGAACCACCACTGGCCCTCTGTCAGACAGGGAACCACCTGGCCCTCTGTCAGACAGGGAATCACCTGGTCACTCTGTCAGACAGGGAACCACCTGGCCCTCTGTCAGACTGGGAATCACCTGGCCCTCTGTCAGACAGGGAATCACCTGGGCCCTCTGTCAGACTGGGAATCACCTGGCCCTCTGTCAGTCAGGGAATCACCTGGCCCTCTGTCAGACAGGGAATCACCTGACCCTCTGTCAGACTGGGAATCACCTGGCCCCTCTGTCAGTCAGGGAATCACCTGGCCCTCTGTCAGACAGGGAATCACCGGCCCTCAAGTCAGTCAGGGAATCACCTGGCCCTCTGTCAGTCAGGGAATCACCTGACACTCTGTCAGACTGGGAATCAACTGGCCCTCTGTCAGACTGGGAATCACCTGGCCCTCTGTCAGTCAGGGAATCACCTGGCCCTCTG
>JADBJO010000274.1:680000-687500 GCA_016801955.1 Conus betulinus | reverse complement strand
AGCCCTCATACTCCACAGAGGCAAACTGCTTTAGAAGCGCGCCTCCATGCCTGATATGGGAAGAGAACCTTCTTCGACTTGGACCCGTCGGGGGTCTGAAACGCACACACTCCAAGGTCCTGTCATACACTGGGTCTGTCATACTCCACTAGGTCTGTCATACACGCGCCTCCCGTCATACAATAGTTTCGGCTTGTCCCGTCACTAGGCCTGTCATACACTGGGTCTGTCATACACTAGTTAGGCCTGTCATACACTAGCTAGGCCAGTCATACACTAGGGCCTGTCATACACTGGGCCTGTCATACACTGGGCCTGTCATACACTAGTTAGGCCTGTCATACACTAGCTAGGCCTGTCATACACTAGGCCTGTCATACACTGGGCCTGTCATACACTGGGCCTGTCATACACTGGGTCTGTCATACACTAGGGCCTGTCATACACCAGGCAGGCCTATCATACACTAGGCCTGTCATACACTGGGCCTGCCATACACTAGGCCTGGGCCTGTCATACACTGGGCCTGTCATACACTGGCCTGTCATATACTAGTTAGGCCCTGTCATACACTAGTTAGGCCTGTCATACACTAGTTAGGCCTGTCATACACTGGGTCTGTCATACACTAGTTAGGCCTGTCATACACCGGGTCTGTCATACACTGGGCCTATCATACACTAGTTAGGCCTGCCCATACACTGGGCCTGTCATAAACTAGTTAGGCCTACCATACACTGGGCCTGTCATACACTAGGCCTGTCATACACTAGTTAGGCTTGTTGCACTACACTGGGCCTGTCATACACTGGGCCTGTCATACACTAGTGGCCTATCATACACTGGGCCTGTCATACACTAGGCCTGTCATACACTAGTCAGGCTTGTCATACACTGGGCCTGTCATACACTAGTCAGGCCTGTCATACACTGGGCCTGTTATACACTGGGCCTACATACACCGGGCCTACCATACACTGGGCCTGTCATACACTAGGCCTGTGATACACTAGTTAGGCTTGTCATACACTGGGCCTGACATACAATAGGCCTATCATACACTGGGCCTGTCATACACTGGGCCGAAAATGCATGGGACTGCACTACAAAGTACACTGGACCTGCATTACACATTAGACTGGAACTGAACACACACATTGCATGGACCTGTATTACACACTACTCTGGACCTGAACAACACATTACCTGGACCTGCATTACACATTACAATGGACCTGAATTATACATTATGATGGACCCGCATTACGGCATTACACATTAGACTGGAACTGAACTGTTCATTTCCTGCACCTGCATTACACATTAGACTGGAACCAAACTATGCATTACAGTGGACCTAAACTGAGCATTTCACTGCACTTTTATTACATAGTACAGTGAACTACACTAAAAATACATTGGACTTGTATTTTACATTAACATTACACTAGCCTTACACTGAACATTACATTGGAAATGTATTATACATTTACACTATCTGACCTACACTGAACATTGTATTGGACTTGTAGTATGCATTACACTGGACCTACACTAAACATTACATTGGACATGTATTATACATTACACTCGACCTACACTGAACACTATATTAGACTTGTATCATACATTACAAATGACCCAAACTGAAAGATACACTGGACTTGTATAATATATCACACTCCACCTATACTGAAAATTGTATTGGAGTTGTATTATACATTACACTGGACATACACTGAAGAATATACTGGACCTCCATAACCAAACTATAGTGGCACTGCAATAATAATAATAATGGTAATAATGATGATGATGATGATGATAATAATAATAACAACAAACAACAATAATGTTAATTCATATAGCGTCTATTCTCTACAAATTAGGGCTTTAAGCGTTTCACATAAGCAACACATAATAAAGTTATACGATAAGATTAGACAAGTTACACACACACACACACACACACACACACACACACACACACACACACACACACACACACACACACACACACACACACACACACACACACACACACACACACACACACACACACACACACACACACGATTTCATAGGCTATGCATTACACAGTACACAGAACATGCATTGCACGTTACACTGGACCTGCTCTGTACAATCATTGGACCTGATCTATACATTACACAAGACCTGCATTATTCATTACACTAGACCTGCATTACAAATTACACCAATATGCATTTACAAGTAAAACTTGACTTGTAGCAGATCTGCTTTACATACTATACTGGACAGGTCTGCATTAGACATCACGCAGGACCCGAAATGCATTGTTAAATAACGGATATTCATTATTCTTTCAAGTGTGCCTTTATCATGATTTACACTGGACCTCTGCATGTTCAGTACACTTTACTCTGGCTGTTCAATCCCCATCATAATGAATCTACATTATACATTACACTGACCTTCATCACACATTCCACTGGACCTATACTACCTTGGATCTGCGTTACACAGCATACTGGACCTGCATTACACATTACCCCAACCTGCCTTTACCTTACACCAGACATGTACACATTACATTGGACTTACATTACACTGGACCTGCATTACACATTACCCCAACCTGCCCTTTACCTTACACGAGACATGCATACATTACATTGGACTTACATTACACTGGACCTGCGTGATCTTCACTGAGGATCTACATTACAATTTACAATAAACCTAGATTATACATTACAGTGACCTGCACTACATAATCACTTGACCTGTACTACACATTAAATTGGACCTGCATTACACCTGTTGCTGCTCACTATTCCTTTATAAAAGACCATTTTTGAGAATTTGAATGAAGTGGACCTGCATAACAATGGGCGATTACCTTGGACCATTCAAGTAGAATACATTGGACAAGTACAGTGGATTTTTATTACCGTGGGCCTGCATTACAGTGCACCTGTGTTACACTGGACCACTATAATGGATTTACATTACAGAGTATCTATGTTTACACTGGACCACTATAATGGATTTACATTACAGAGTATCTATCTTACACTGAACCACTATAATGGATCTACATTACAGAGTATCTATGTTACACTGGACCACTATAATGGATTTACATTACAGAGTATCTATGTTACACTGAACCACTATAATGGATCTACATCACAGAGTACCTATGTTAACTGGACCACTGTAATGGATCTGCATCACAGAATACCTGTATTACACTGGACCACTATAATGGATCTGCATCACAGAGTACCTATGTTAAATGGACCACTGTAATGGATCTGCATCACAGAGTACCTGTGTTACTGGGCCACTGTAATGGATCTGCATCATAGAGTACCTGTGTTACACTGGGACCACTATAATGAATCTGCATCGCAGAGTACCTGTGTTACACTGGACCACTATAACGGATCTACATAAAAGAGTACCTGTGTTAACTTGACCACTATATGGATCTTACACTGGACTACATCACAGAGAACCTGTGTTACACTGGACCACTATAATGGATCTACATCACATCACAGAGTACCTGTGTTACACTGGACCACTATAACGGATCTACATCACAGAATACCTGTGTTAACTGGACCTCTATAACGGATCTGCATCACAGAGTACCTGTGTTAACTGGACCTATAACAGGATCTATAACGGATCTGCATCACAGAGTATCTGTGTTAACTGGATCACTATAATGGACCTGCATCACAGAGTACCTGTGTTACACTGGACCACTATAATGGATCTGCATCACAGAGAACCTGTGTTAACTGGACCTCTATAACGGATCTGCATCACAGAGTACCAGTGTTAACTGGATCACTATAATGGACCTGCATCACAGAGTACCTGTGTTACACTGGACCACTATAATGGATCTGCATGACAGAGTACCTGTGTGAACTGGACCATTATAATGGATCTGCATGACAGAGTACCTGTGTTACACTGGACCACTATAATGGATCTGCTTTACAGAGTATCTGCATTCAATTGGAGTACTAGAATGGATCTGCATTAGAGTACCTGTACTACACTTGAAACCTGAACAGATCTATCTGCATTAAGAATGCCTGCATTAAAATGGACCACTATAATGGATCTGCATTTCAGAGAAACTGCATTAAAGTGGAAGCTAGATGTAATTTTAAAAAAAAAAAAGAAAAAGAAAAAACATCACTAACACGCAACACATCACGTCTCACTCACTCTAAAGAAAAGACCATTTGTACCTTTGGGTAAAATGAGACTGAGACAGTTCAAAACATGCCGTCATTCTTTACATTCCAGGACAAACTACACTCTACTTATTCGGAGCCTTGCTGTGTCCTAGATATGCGCTACACACACACACACACACACACACACACACACACACACACACACACACACGCACACACACACACACACGCACGCACACACACACAGGCGCGCACGCGCGCTCTTACGCACACAGGCACTCGTATTCACGCACGCACGTATGCGCATGCACGCAGAAAAAAAAAAAACAGACGGACAACATGCAGACAGACAGACGAAAACCAACAACCAAGCGAGCGAGCGAGCGAGCGAGCGACCCCCCCCCCCCCCCCCCACACACACACACACAGAGAGAGAGAGAGAGAGAGAGAGAGAGAGAGAGAGAGAGAGAGAGAGAGAGAGAGAGTCAATATACTAAGAGGAGTAGCCATAACAGACAAGACACAGAGACTTTATACGCAATGATACCGTCAACACCACCTCGTCGCTTCCTTTCCAAAGCGGAAACAATGCATAGCAAAGCGCCGACAATCCACATTGGTACTATTATTGTCATATCATTTTCAGGATCTGACGCGCACGTGTATGTGTATGGGTAAGTTGGCGTCGTTTCGCTCGGTGTGTTTGACCTAGAGCTGGGCAAGAAATTTCATGCCGGGGTATTCTTCATCCTTAAAGTACATTCCTGAAAATGACATTAAACATGAAAACAAAGGCATCGACTGGCATGAATAATGGGAATACACAGCACCATATTTCAGTATTTTGGGTGAAGCACCGTATTACGTATATGGTCTTTTTTATTTTTGTTATGTGACACACGACAGCCTCCATGAAAAGAATCTTTAAGCTGGCATTGAGCCAAGCCGATGCCTGCTCTCCGAGTATGATGAAGGCTATACCACGTCAAAAATTTGATTATCATGTCATATATAAGGCTTCATTCACTATTGTGACGTAAAAAATTAATTCCTACCCTGAGAGTGCAACCAATAGCTAGCATTACTATCTGGGATACCATTAATTTATCTGGACACATCTTCAGTCTTGGTGGTGAGGCGCATCGTTTTGTGATGGACGTCGTGTGGTGGGCGGACTCGGGCACAGACGAAAGGCATTTAGAAGTGACCTGACCTAGGTAGCGTTAGGACAGTCAATCCATTCGACTGTATCCTATATGTGAGCATTATATTGTGTGAGTGAAGAAGTGGCCTTGGGGGCCTGTGATGGAGCGATCCTTCGGGACTGTCTGAGCCAACTGGTTGTGACGGCCTGGGATTATATTCAAGTGAATTGTGATGGCTCTGGGGGCCTGTGGTGAGTGCTATATTTTCATGAGAAAGGGATACTGATTACAATTGCTGATCTGTAAACCGTTAAATTGAATGATAAGTTGAAGACTCATTGGAGGGCACCTTATTCGGAGTTGATAATTGATACAAGAACGCGCGTGTACATGTTTGTTTGCTGGTGATTGCAGATGAATGGTTCCTTCTAAATGGAATGAGTAAACTTTCTGTCGTATATTTAATTTAGCACACTTAATCCCCTTCTGACAGGGTGTTTTTGTTTTTCTTTTGTTGTTGTTGTTATCTTTCTTTACTGCGGTGTCCGAATGCCCAAACGCTTCATAGGTAAACGCACAGTTCGTCACTCAAATTAGCCACGAAAACTATCAGGTTAGTGGAATGGCTTAAACCGAAGCAGTTGGAAAGCTTCCTTGAATAAGCAGAGCACAAACAAATTGTACATAAAGTATAGAGACCGTACACAATCAAGCTGGGTGCAAGCCAAAACCATAGACCTCGGAGCACTGGTTCTCTTCTTGCACAAAATTGCTGGAGCGCCTGATTCGGTGCTATCGTCAGTCACAGATGGTCTGCGTTGAATGGATCTACATTACAGATCAGAGTACCTGTGTTATACTGGACCACTACAATGGATCTACATTACGGAGTAGTTTATTACACTGGACCACTAGAATGGATCTGCATTACACATTTACACAGTACCTGTGATGACTGTTGTTATTGTGATCGTCTTGATGTTGTGATCGTAGTTGTTGATGATAAAATTACTCGTGAACCTTGGACATAAACAGTGTGCGTTTAGTTCTCAATCTTTACTGCATTTAGGTTTTATGCAGCTTATTTCCTTACGCTACTTTCTCCTCGTTCAGCGTTTTTACCTTTCACATGCTGCTTTGGGATGTCATTGGATTCTGTTTTGAACCATGGGGGTAAGAGTGCCACACAGACTATTGGTATCACATCTCCATTTGTTGCCAAAGTCAGACCGACATGATCAGCCGTTTCCACTGATGTGTCCGAATCGGCGGACGAAAGGTGTCTATAGACAGGCAATATCAGTGGTTCTGTCAGGAGCCATTTGCTGCATGCTAACGAAGGGTTTAACAATTACATTGAAACATTTTTAATAGCCCCCTCTCCTCTCCCGACAGGCGATTTTAGTGGTTCTGATTTCAAGAGGTACTATGACTGGACCTACATGCGGCTAGCGAAGGATTTAACCACTATATTCTAAAGTTCTCATTACTATTTCTCCGTGTGTGTGTGTGTGTGTGTGTGTGTGTGTGTGTGTGTGTGTGTGTGTGTGCGTGTGCATGCGTGCGTGCGTGTGTGTGTGTTTGTGAGTGTGTGTGTGTGTGTGTGTGTGTGTGTGTGTGTGTGTGTGTGTGTGTGTGTGTGTGTGCGCGCGCGCGCGCGCGCGCGCGCGCACCGGCAGTGCAACGCAACGTGTTTTTTTCGCCTTGTCGATTGTACCTGAACTGTGCCCGAACCATTTTTCTACCTGATGATGATGAGTTGGTGACTATGACATGGTCCGGTGGTTCTTATGACCCTCACACGTTAACAAAGAGGTTTTCAAACGTCGATTTTACATCAAAGACAGATTAAACAATTCAAAATAAATACTAATCCAGAACTTAAAATAAAAGGAGCTGGTTTATTCATAAATCTTTTTCTCTTCACAGACACCTTAAAGGATATCAATAAGCATCTATCTTTCATTCAACACACTTAAGTAACCTGTTTCAAACACCAGCCATCACACAATACGCCAACAAGTAAGTCTTCGTAACGTCAACATTTCAGAGCGATGCCAGATCAGTGCACATCTAATGCAATCAGACCTGTACGTCATCGGACGAGTCTCGCATCATCATTTCCAGGGATTTCTCCACACATCAGT
>JADBJO010000274.1:672500-675000 GCA_016801955.1 Conus betulinus | reverse complement strand
ATCTCTCACAGATGACTAATCAGGTTTTACTGCTTTTCAGTGTCTGAGTTCACTGATTTTTTTTTTTTAAAATTTTATTTTTTATGGTAAGTACACTCTTGTACTGGGAAAGCACAAAGAAGAAGTGTGCAGAGAATCAATGCAATAATACTATACAATATTACCATATGTACATTTATTTTGAACTGTTGCAAAGAGTAATCTACTGTTTCTGTTCATGCTAATCTACAGATCATTGCCAGGAACAGGGAAGTAATGGTACCAGATTTATCACCTACTCAATACTAATAATTTAAAGTCACATTTCTTCATAAAAACAAAAACGAATAATCGGTAACACACTGTTCATGTCTATAAATATTTTGAACCTATTGAACAAATACATCAGTTCATGATGACAGCTTTCTTACATAACTAATAGCATGTATACTGAATATTAATGATTATGCTAATTCATTACTGGGCAGATTCAAGGGACATTTGGAGGATACTAATAACTTAAGAAATCCACTATTTAGGAAAGAAAATGTGAAGTAAAATATAACACTAATCACATCACATCAAAACCATGCCAAAAAGCTCTCTGCAGTTAAATACAAAAAAGCACTATTACAATGTCATCATGAGTGAAAAACATCCCAATCTACTTTGTGTGCAAGCACACACACACACACACACACACACACACACACACACACGCGCGCGCGCACGCGCGTGCACACACACACACACACACACACATGCATACACGCATGTATGAGCCTGCGCACGCATGCGGACACACACACACACATACATACACAAAAAACACATGTATTCTTTTCAGTACAACATACATTTTCCTTTCGATTTTCAGTTTTTATCTGGTGTGTATGGGGTGGAATGGGGTGGGAGGATATTCCAGAATTTTTTTCCTGTTCCCGTTTTTTTTTAAACTCCGCCTCAACCCTATCTGTAATGCATGCACTCCTCCTGTCATAATGATCCCTGACAAATAAATAAACTGATTAATTAATAAATAAGAAAAACCTAAAACATAAAATGGGTCTAATATGGGGACGTGTGTATGGTGTAATTTCAACCTATTATCCAAATTACGTATGCGACTTTCTCTTGCACATGAGCTTGCAAGATCGGACAAGCACGGCTACGTTCTTTCTCAACTCACTCCGTGTAATATATACCGCTTACTTAGCCCAGCATCCATTACCACTACCCACCCTGCACCACCATCACCAGCCTTTTCTTCTGTCTAAAGTCGCTACATGATCTAACACGCGCTCATTCCAAACAAAGAAGGTGCGATTATGAAAAAAAAAAAAAAAGGTCACGACAGGGTATTGTTCGGCTGTGCCAGCAATTCTGGCAGCACTGACTAAACGAAGTTTAACCACAGTTGTGTCCCTTAGACTAACTTTGTAAACACTTCCTCGTGGGCTCTCTAATAAAATTCCTTTAACACTTGTCTTGTTCTTTGAACGAGTACATTTCACTCCGTAAGTGAACTGGAAATGTGCCGCAGCATACATTTAAAAGAAAAAAGAACTGTACAACAGAACAAGCACAAACTTTAAAACAGGAATGTTTCCCCTCTAAAAACTAGGACTTTGCCAACTTTCCCACCCTGTGCTTGAAGTTCGGTCCCAGCGTGAACAACCGGTAGAATATCAACCTGTTTGTGTGTGTTTCATCCACGCGTTCATGGCATATACCATCCCCCCACCTGTCGCAGCAGCCAACAGAGAACATAGGTATCTCTTGGAAGACCCACTCTGTCTCCCAGAAGCCACACTGACGCTCGTTTGAACGCATCGAAGCAGACGGCCTGTTAATCTACTATTCGCCATGTTTGTAACAGCAGCACGCATGCGCGCGCGCGAGCAAGTCACGGCCTGCGGTTCACTCGGTATAAAAATAGGCGAGCCACTCTGCAATAAGACCATGCGCGAAGCAGATCGCAGCCTTGGAGTAAAGTCGCTAAATGGTAAATGATGTTTTATCTGTTTTTCGCTTCATTTCTTAAACTTTATTCATCGCAGATGTGATAATTAGAATGTTCTGATTAGACCGACACAACTTTTACCATTTGTTACGAAGTTTTTCGGACTTTAAATCTCTTTCTTCTGTGTCTCATTGATTCGATCAGGCGTAGAGCAGTCAATGCAGTAATGGAGTTCCCTACCTATATATTTTATTGTACACCTACCTGCTGCTATCTTGTCGCCTGATCTGTGCCGCAGTCGACAATACACACCTGCCCACACCTTAGCCACTGTCATTACCTTTTGTTTGAATGTCATGTTCCCTGATATTGGAAGAAATTGTATCTTACGATTTTTCTTTCTTGCTTGCTTTCGTTTTCTTCGACGTGAATTTGCTTAGGTAGGCTGAGTTTCAACGGGAAGCAATCAGCTGTTCGGGCGAAATTTGCCTCTGGGGTCAAGTCAACTGAACTGTCGTCTGCTGCCGGTGTTCAACAACCCCATTCGGATAATTACGG
>JADBJO010000274.1:665000-667500 GCA_016801955.1 Conus betulinus | reverse complement strand
TTCTTTTGAACATCCCAATGGTTAGATGGTTTATCAAACTGCTGCATCCTTGCTTTCTTTTGCCGTTTTGAGCGCTTGTAAAGCAAGGAGTCGGTAGAATACGGAGAAAAAAACATATGGTTATTTCCTCCTTCGGACATTGTGATAAGAGTATTGCCTTCTTTTAGGTTCTGTAATAGCTAGGAGTTAGATGTTCTACATACATTTGGACACTGCCTTGTTTGGGGTTCAGTGTAGCATGAGGTCCGGATATTGCCTGTGTCGTTCTGTAAAAGCTAGGAGTTGTATCGATGTAGTTTGGATATCGCCTTGTTTGAGGGCCGTTTGAAGCCCAGAGAGGTAGTGGTACAACTGCAGAGTAGGTGAAGTATCGGAAACATTAGCTGCTCAAGGGACACTTGGGGCAGCCGTGCTGTGTTTGCCCACAGGCTGGAACCCCAGATCGTTAGCCCCTCAGCTCCACTTCAGCAGATTGCGGACTTCACGGAGTTACACGATCTTGAACCCTGTCCTGCACCCTGTACACTACTCCCCCTCCCTTCCTCTCAAGTCCTCTCTTCTATATCCTCACGTCCGCTCCCACGCCCCTTTCTCCGTCTTCTTTGCCTCCAAGTCACACACAGATGCTGATTTGACCACTGCACACTTTTGAACAGTTCATTTTTGTCACAGGAATGAAAACGTGAAGACGGTAGACAAATGGAGCATGCGTGCGAGAGAGAGAGAGAGAGAGAGAGAGAGAGAGAGAGAGAGAATGTCTGAATTCTGTTCACGGGTTAATAATGATCGGGCATGGCTTTCTTTTCCAAACAGGTCCCGTGTGCCATTTTGTCTCAATTTCTAATTCTGATAAAGAACACACACACACACACACACACACACAAAGCGTCGGACAAAGATCGTCTGTTGATAGTTTTACCCTCCCCTGTCTCTCTCTCTCTCTCTCTCTCTCTCTCTCTCTCTCTCTCTCTCTCTCTCTCTCTCTCTCCATTTCAACTGTGTAATTTTTTTTCTGTATTAAAAGGGTAAAATGGGGAAACTGCATAGAAAATACCTGAAAGCAGTTCCCAGTTGGTTTATCCTATGCAGTTAGGAAATGATATATTTTTGTTTTGTAGATTCTTTATAGTTTGGTCTGTGTGAGTTTTTCTCATTTTGTGTCTTTACATGATACATGTACCTCCTTTGCATACAGGCCGGTGGCCTTGCAGTAAACTTTTTCAGTTTCTCTCTCTCTCTCTCTCTCTCTCTCTCTCTCTCTCTCTGCGCCCCCCACCCCACTCCACGAAAGAGTTATTTTCCCATCACACGGGGCTGTTATTGTCACAAGTGCTGTTCGGAGTGAGTCAAGCTTCATATAGTCTGACTGCGAAGACAGCGCCACTGGTCAGTGCCCGTCTACCCCGAATACAGACGTGGGACAGCACACCTCAGTGCCTGTCTGTTCCGGAATACAGATGTGTGACAGGAATACAGACGTGGGACAAGACACGACTCTACTGGGCTGGCGGCCCTTTGTGGCAGCTGCTCTGGTATAGCATGGAAGCAAACCACTGAGGAGATCCACTTGTGTTTCTGGATGTCGTCACGTTTGTCACTCCTTAAAAAAAAAAAAAAAAAAAAAAAAAAAACTGTCACGGCACTGCGCATGATTGAAAACATGGACACAAGCTGCTGAATATGGATGGTTAAAATCGTTCAGATAAGGTATGTGTTCTTAATTAACAACAGTTTTGAAACCGTTGCTTTGTGCATGTTACAGCAGAGGCGACGAAGCGTGACCCGTGAGTCAGGAAATTTTCTTCTTGAAGACGTCACCGCTGTCCTGTGCCTGCACGTGAACAACGGCGCCGAGCAAGCCGATGCCCCCCTCCAGGGTCCCCACTGCTGGCCAGCTAGCAGGGAGTGAGTGAGAGACACAGGGAGGGAGGCAGGTCATGGCAGAGCCCTGGGGGCTGGGGCTTCCTCACCCGGCGCTCCTCCCCCCGCCTGCACACGCTGTCCACTGGGGCGGCTGCCCGGGAGTAGCCACTGCTGCCGTCTACCAGTCCTGGCTGGCCGGCTGAGGGCCTGCCGCCCGCCCTGCCTGCCGCCCACACCGTCCCCCCCCCCCCCCCCCCCACCGCCGCCCGCTCCTCCCCATCCCCCCTGCCCGGCCGGCCACCACTTGGACAGCGACCTGGGGAGTGGAAGCGGTGGGTAACGATCGATTGTCAGCGGAGTTTGTACGACTGTTCAAAGTTGTCCCTGCTAGAGGAGACTGTCCAGAAAACACGTCGACAGGCAGTGGGGTCTCCGCCAACTTGTGCGGAGAAAGGAGATCGTGTTTGCTTCCAACACTTTGGACTGAGTGAGCAGAGATTGCTTTACCCATTCTTGGGGAGGTACCGGGGATTGGTTGTTTTCCGTGCAGTGATCAGGACGTCTGTGTGTGTTACTGTTCATCTCCCCTCTGCCTCAGGGAATCCTAACTTAAATCCACTTCCTGCCCGTCCTCAAC
>JADBJO010000274.1:657500-660000 GCA_016801955.1 Conus betulinus | reverse complement strand
AACTGCGGACAGTGGAATCCAGTGCCAGCATCCCTAAAAGAAGAGATCGATCTGCTTTCCTTGACAGCGTTAACAAGTTTGTTTTTGCTTCAGGTAAAGAAATGTGCCAGGAAAGTAGAACGAGCACCTCTCACAATCATTCATTCAATCCACCTACACCTGTGGGAATAAAATGATTTTGATTGTACAGTTTTTTTTTTTTTTTTTTTTTTTCACAACATAGCAATCATATCATTGTTGAAATTTGGGCACTCTTCACATGTTTGTCGATTGCCCATTGGAAATCGTAATTAGTTTATTTATTCATTACATAATTTTTTTAAAATTTATCTATTTATTTATTTTTGAGGGGTGGGCAGCAGTGAGGGGGGGCGTAGAGAGGAGGGGTGGGTGGGAGTTGGGGTTGGAAATCTTTCCTTTTTTTTTTTTTTTTCCTTTCATTACGTTTTCCTTGTTTGTCTTTCAACTCATACGCTAAGCAAAGCATTCCTACAAACCTGTTATCACTGGTTCGGACGTGTGAGCTATGAACTGTAAAACATTCACAAGAACTCGTACACTCGTTCTTCGTGGGCATTCGTAAACATGCGTATGAACATGCATTTTGTGTAAAGCCGCGAAGAATCGTAAGAAGTTGTCAAGTGTCGTGAAGTCAGAGGTCATTGTCTGTTGGCGGCAAATAGCGAACGTTGGCTGTGCTCCGTTCTCCTACTCCCCCAAGCCAAGCAGGGGGCGGGGAGCCGCATGTGTACATGCATACAGAGTGGCAGAAAGGGGGTGGGGGGCGGGCAGGTGGGCTGTGGAAGGTGATGTACTGGTCAGTCGCCGGCCATCTTTCTTCCTGACGTTTCTTATCACCCCCACCCCCCACTCCTCTGTGGGAAGGCTTCATCTACTACCACCCAGCACCCTCCTCCTCACCGTCTGTCCGCTTCTCTTCACCCATACCACCCCCCTCCTTCCACTCCTTCTCCCCCCACCCCCCTCCCTAACTTTCTCACCACGTCCATGGTTGAACTGATGGTCGGTGTCTGTTGGTGGCCCGGTCAGCTCATAGCCACTACACCAAGACTGCATAACACCTTGCCAGCTCGGCTTTCTTGTCCCCCCCCCCCCCCCCCCCCCCCTCCTCCTCTTCCCACTCCCACTCCTTTAACATGAACAAATAAGGAAAGCAAAGACAAGCGGTAAAAGAAACAGGCGGTTTGCTGGCCGTTTAACGTACCGTTCTAGTGGTATCGGTGTAGAGTAGTTTGGATGACTCCCCCCCCCCCCCCCCCCCCCCTGCTCCGTTCCCTCAGGCTTGTCTTGTGGGGATGGTCGGACGGACATCTTGTAAAAGTGAGTTTGATGTATGCATAAATCCCCTTTTAAAACAACAATATTGCTACTCACGATACCATCGGTAGAACTGTTCGATTTGTCTTCGCTTTTTTTATACTGTCTGTCTGTCTGTCTGTCTCTCTCTCTCTCTCTCTCTCTCTCTCTCTCTCTCTCTCTCTCTCTCTCACACACACACACACACACACACAATCAGACTATTGGATCCTGATAGTAGTTCTCCACAGTATTGGTGTATGTGCACTAGGAAGGGGGGGGGGGGGGGGGGGGGGCAAGGGAACGGGAGCGAGATACAGGATAGGGGAGGGTATTTATGCCTAAGCCATCCTGCTGGTTCCAATTATGAGGAACATATTGGTTTTGATTTGGAGATTACCGTTGAAGTAAAGGTACCAGAACTCTGCTGTTGTGTCTGCATAAGTCTTACCTAGAGCTGTCTCTCTGCTCGAGTCGATGGATCCACAGAAAAAGAAACACCCGAAGGTGCTGAGGAGGACCCAGAGAAGCGCCGTCTTCACCTGCCTTTAGTAGAGCAGTCCTGTACCACCCTCAGTCAACACTCCCAGACTGACGTCTGTCTATATGACAGTTGTCAACATTATTCCTTTGACAGACGTCTGTCTTCGTGACTATTGTCAACACTCCCAGACTGACGTCTGTCTATATGACAGTTGTCAACATTATTCCTTTGACAGACGTCTGTCTTCGTGACTATTGTCAACACTCCCAGACTGACGTCTGTCTATATGACAGTTGTCAACATTATTCCTTTGACAGACGTCTGTCTTCGTGACTATTGTCAACACTCCCAGACTGACGTCTGTCTATATGACAGTTGTCAACAATATTCCTTTGACAGACGTCTGTCTTCGTGACTATTGTCAACACTCCCAGACTGACGTCTGTCTATATGACACTTGTCAACACTATCCCTTGACAGACATCTGTCTGCATGACAGTTGTCAACACTATCCCTTTGACAGACACCTGTATGTATGACAATTGTCAACACTATCCCAGTGACAGACGTCTGTATGACAGTTGTCAACACTATCCCTTTGACAGACATCTGTATGTATGACAGTTGTCAACAGTATCCCATTGACATACATCTGTATGTATGACAGTTGTCAACACTATCCCTTTGACAGACATCTGT
>JADBJO010000274.1:640000-652500 GCA_016801955.1 Conus betulinus | reverse complement strand
GACCCACACAGACCATCCAGCTGCCATGACTGCCGTCAGCTGACCCACACAGACCATCCAGCTGCCATGACTGCAGTCATCTAACCCACACAGACCATCCAGCTGCCATGACTGCCGTCAGCTGACCCACACAGACCATCCAGCTGCCATGACTGCAGTCAGCTGACCCTCCAGCTGCCATGACTGCCGTCAGCTGACCCACACAGACCATCCAGCTGCCATGACTGCCGTCAGCTGACCCACACAGACCATCCAGCTGCCATGACTGCAGTCAGCTGACCCACACAGACCATCCAGCTGCCATGACTGCCGTCAGCTGACCCCAACAGACCATCCAGCTGCCATGACTGCAGTCAGCTGACCCACACAGACCATCCAGCTGCCATGACTGCAGTCAGCTGACCCACCTTTCCCCAAACCTTTCCAGAGCCCAGGCAGACCACTGAAGTGTAGGACGACGTCCTGAAGGCCTTTAGCCCGAGAATGGCCACTGGCAGGGCTTTTTTTTTTTTTTTTTTTTTTTTTTTTTAATTTTCATATATATCTTTTATATCTCGACAGTTGCTTGGGGGGGGGGGGGGGGGGGGGGGGGGGGGGGGGGGTGAGGTAAGGCGACAGGCGGATGACGCGGGGTAAACGGCTGTAACGGATGGCGGTAATTGGGGGGCGCCGTCACCTCCTTGATGGGCAGGCAGGGGGCGAGGCGGCAGGCAGTGCCTTGCCAGGCCGGCCCGGGGAGCAAGGTGTCATTTGGCAGGGCGGCCTGCTGTCATTAGGGGGGCGGCTGGCTGTCATTACAGGTGTCGTCTGCACGCATAGGAGCTCGCCAGGGACCGCCACGCTGCTCGGGTGGCATGGGGGTGGAGGGAGGGGGGGCTGTGTGTGTGTGTGTGTGTGTGTGTGTGTGTGTGTGTGAGAGAGAGAGAGAGAGAGAGAGGGGGGGGGGGGTTTGAGATGTTTTAAGGCCATTGCCCCTCAGGTAGGAGAGTAATTGAACAATCGTTCCACACAACGGTTTTGTTTTTATTTCAATACATATGAATTGTAAGGTTAAAAACAGGAGAGAGAGAGAGAGAGAGAGAGAGAGAGAGAGAGAGAGAGAGAGAGAGAGAGAGAGAGAGAGAGGAGGGGGGGGGGGGGGGGGGGGGCGGGGGAAGAGGATACGGAGTAAGAAGACGAATGGTCACAGTGAAATAGCTCTTCCTACAGCAGCGTGTCTGTTGATGTGTGTGTGTGTGTGTGTGTGTGTGTGTGTGAAAAAGGGTGTATGTAAGTGGGTACGTGTCTGAGCACGTTCAACGCGGGAGAGAACGCAAGGCATGGAGGGGTAACCATGGCTTACACTGCTGTTCATAATGCCATCGTGTGTACTGGGGCCGGGTGAAGGGACGGTGGGAGAAGGAAACTTGACTTATCATCGTGTCTGGCCGTCTAGTCTGCTGACTGATCAGGGGTTTTCCTCACTTCACAGTACACGCCGTGAGGTTAAGAATCTCTACACTATCTCTTTATAGGGTCTTTATTATAGTAACGTCTTCAGGCCTCTCTACACTCTGTCTGTATAGGGTCTTTGTCATAGTGACGTCTTCAGGCCTCTCTCTACACTCTCTCTGTATAGGGTCTTTGTCATAGTGTCGTCTTCAGGCCTCCCTACACTCTCTCTGTATAGGGTCTTTGTCATAGTGACGTCTTCTGGCCAAAGACTCTCTACACTCTGTATTGGGTGTTTTGTCATTGTGACGTTTTCTTGCCAAATACTTTCTACACTCTGTATAGGGTTTTTGTCGAAGAGACGTCGTCTTCAATCCAAAGTCTTTCTACACACTCTGTATAGTGTCTTTGTCATTGTGACGTCTTTAGGCCTCTCTGCTCTCTCTCTCTCTGTAGTGTCTTTGTCGTAGAGAGACGCGTCTTCAGGCCAAAGGCTTTTCTACACACTCTCTGTATAGGGTTTTTTGACATAGTAACGTCTTCAGGGCAAAGGTTTTCTACACACTCTCCGTATAGGGTCTTTGACATAGTGACGCCTTCAGATCGAAGACACTCTACACTGTCTGTACGAGGTTTGTGTAGAGGCAGACAGTCGAGGCATGGCGGCCGTGCTACTGCAGTATGCCGAGGTTGTGCGTGTCATCTGCAAGGAAGTGAACTACACTAAGTCATGCAGCCAACCCGTATGATAATAATGACAGATAGAAGAGACAAGAGATCAGAAAAACAAATAGGAAGCTCAAACGATCTAATGTCTGATTCAGCTTCTTGCTGTTTAAAATCAACCTAATGTTTGATCCAAACTAGATGAATGTGTGAAACGGCAGGAAGTTATTGATTTTTTTTCCTAAATTATGTTCGGACATAGTTTAAGTCCCTATCTGATTTACCAACAGGAGTAACGTGGTCTCACTGAACACACACAACCCGCAGCGTTCTCATTCAGCATGTCCACGGCTGTGTGTGCCCATCTCTCTCTGTCTCTGTCTGTCAGTCTGTTGTCTGTCTGTCTCAATCTCTCTCTCTCTCTCTCTCTCTCTCTCTCTCTCTCTCTCTCTCACACACACACACACACACACACACACACACACACACACACACACACACACACCGGCGTAAATAATATCAACAGAGGGACCCCTCTGACAAGATCAGGACAGCTTTTCAACCTACAGTGCTGTACATCATTCTGGAGGGGGGGAAGGTGGGGGCGTGATGGGGCTAGGCAGTAGGACGAGCTAATGGAGATATCAGGGGAAGTGAGTATTGCGATGTAGGGGAGGGGGGGGGGGGGGGGGGGCTGCAGGATGGGTGGTGGTTAGGGCTGGGGTTGGATGGTGAAAGAGGCGGGGGGGGGGGGGGGGGGGGGGGGGGGGGGGGGGGGGGGGGGGGGGGGGGGGGGGATTGTGACATGCTATGGGAGCATGCTAGCTCAACAAGCCGACATAGCCATTTACTCAATGTCCGTATGGGGAACAGGTATTATCCTCCAGAAAAGCAGTGGGGTGCTGTCCCTGACCGTCACAGCTGTCCCGTGGGACAACAACTGTTTTCTCTGAGGATCACAGCCGTTTTCACTGTTTGACGGTGGAAAACAGTCGTGATTATTACCTCTAAGAATTGCAACTGTTTTCCCCATGTTGCTCTGTAGGGAACCGAATAAAATAGGAAAAAACTGTTTCGATTCTAAGGACAAGTGTGTTTCCTACTCAAGTCGGTGGTCTGCGAAGTTATTTCAGCAACACCAGTGCGCATGCAATGGTCAAGGCGGAAAAGTAGTAATATCTGTTTACCTGTTGTCGCGGTTTACCTGGAGATGGTACCCGGTTTTCCTAAGCAAGTAAATGAATAAATAAATAAGTATACTTGTTATCCCAGGAAAATCTGAAAACTAATGGTGATCCTGAAGGACACCATGGAAAAAGGTTAAGATAAAAGGGAAACCAGAACAAATATTTATGATCCTGAGGAGAACGGTTTTTTTTGAGTCTCAGGGACAACAGTGGTAACAATTGTTTTCCCTGTTGTTGCTGTGTGCCTCCAGAACAATAGCTGTTTGTTGAAGAAAAACAGTTTTTTTTGTCTTTTGACGCTACTACATTTACGTAATGACGGTGGAAACGTCCTCTATGTGCTGTATAAACCAGACACTGTGGGCAGCTTGGTACAGGAGTGGTCTGCCTATGGGCGAGGTTCTCATCACTGCATGGCCCTCGTCCTTTTATCTATTCATTCTCTGTCCGTCTGTCTCTGTCTGTCTCTCTCTGTCTCTCTCACACTCACACACACACACACACACACACACACACACACACACACACACACACACACACACACACACACACACACCACACACGCGCGCGCGCGCACACACACACACACACACACACACACACACACACACACATGCGGGTGATAGCACGTCCACTGTGAACCAAGTCGCGACATAAATCGGTCAATGAAGGCGCTTAATGTGCTTCCTACACTTCAGGGTCAAATAAGACCGTTCGCCAATCGGAAGCGTCTGCTGAGTGACCGGACGTGCGCTGACCACAGAGGGCGAGAGAGAGGGACACTGAGATGACCTGTAAACAACGGGGTCTCCGATTCAGCGTCTGTGTACAAACCGCTTCCACTTCGACGCAAACACTAGGAATGATTTTCAGGGCTGGACCTTCTGGGTGATGAGAAAGGACGAAACGTTGCCTTATCGTGTGCCGCCATTTGTATCTTCCAGTGCACCATCAGCTGTACGATCCGAACACGATGGAACTTCTCGCTGTTATCAACCTTGTCGACTGAACCCCACTCGATCTACACGCCAGGGCAGACGTGGTGGGGAGGCCGTGTTTCCAAACTTCGGCATCATAGCACTTCAGTCAAAAAGCCCCTGCGTTCAAACAGCCCCTTTTTTCTCCGCCCCACCCAATCACTTTGATTGGAAGGGGGGGGGGGGGGGGGGGGGGTTATGCGGAGGTGCACTCTTCAATTTCGCCGCACGGAGGAGGACGTGGGGGGGGGGGGGGGGGAGGGGGGGTGGAGATGTTGGGATTTTTCGAACCCTCAGACAGCTTAGATGCAATCGGGTTTTGAAATGGAGTGGGATGTTTGTTATGATCCTCGATTGTCGGTCGCCGCACTGCGAAGTTTGGGAGGGCCGACAGAGCAGCAGTGAGAGAATCGGGTCGGCTCACGTGTGAGGGGGAGGGGGGGGGGGGGGGGGAGGGGGAGGGGGGGGGGGTAGAAAGCTGGGTACGTTACTTAAACGTTTAGACGTCTTATCTCATTCCATTCCTCCCCTTTCTTCATCCCATTTATGCCAGTAACAGAGGAAGGAAGTGGTAAGTGGGGGGGGTGGGGGTGCTATCGAGCATAGACAGTGCAATTCGTGATCTTGCTGATTCCTAGACGTTCTGATTGTCTTGGGTAGATTCCGTCATGTTGAATGTTATACCAGTGTGGCCCTCAGGAATAGTTTGGTGTCTTGTACTCGTGAGAGAGAGAGAGAGAGAGAGAGAGAGAGAGAGAGAGAGAGAGAGAGAGAGAGTTAGTTCTAATCAGCACTTGTACAACCACCATTATCGCCCCTTGAATAGTTCGTGCAGCCGGTGCAGTACCACTGCTTGTATATCATTGCACAATTTAGTACTCGTTCGTCTGTGTCTTTTTGATATTTTATTTTGGTCTCTTCATTTGTTGAAGTTTCAACTCCATTCTGTGTGGAGGTTGGGTTTTGTTTTGTCGGTTATATATATATATATATATATATATATATATATATATATGTGTGTGTGTGTGTGTGTGTGTGTGTGTGTGTGTGTGTGTTTCAAGTGGGGGATGGCATGGCGAATGCCATCGTGGATGAAGCGATCCTATTTCTCTCCCAATCAGGTCCAGGCGGCCATTCTCTGCCGCCGTGTTTACAGGTGCACACTGGTATACGAACATAAAATACAACCAGCGTTCCTCACCGAAAAAACCGGGGCCTCACCTGGTTCCCTCCAGTCAGTCTCTGGCGATGGGGTGAAATCTTGTCGGGCCCACAGTTAGTAATATTCCCGACTTTGATGAGCTCTGGGGGCCACTATCGCCAGGTCCTAAGCAGTGGCTGGCCTGGGCGCTTTGATGTTGATAAAATGAATGATTTCAACTGGGGCTATCAAGGCGGGAAGCCCCGCGGGCCGTGCGCGATCTTCAGGCCTGAATGGCGCTTATTGCTGGATCAGGAACTGGATTGGACCCGGGCTTAAGTTCGCTTAGCGACCTGACGTGAGGAGGGGGGTGGGGGTATGGTAGGCCCAGTCACTCATTGCACTGAGGATGAAAGGAGGGGGGAGGGGGAGTGTAGCGGAAGCTTGGAGGGGGGGGAGAGAGTTCTGGTTTATTTTATTCACTTGAGGAATTGATAAGGTTGGGTCGTTTATGAAGATTCTTGGACCCCCCTCCCTCTTCTCCCGCCTGCGCTGTCCTTCCCATCTCCTCTTCTCCCTCTATGTAAAACTGTGCAGTGTAAAGGATACGTGTATCTACGAGGGGGGGGGGGGGGGGGGGGGGGGGGGGGGGGGGGGGGGGAGGGGGAGATAAAGTGGGCGTGTGGGGCCCATACCGTTTGCTCAACTTGAAGGCTCGTATTTGTTCCATCTGACGTTGGCTTTAGCAGGATTTGAAAGCGGTCTGTACCGTTCATTTCAGATACCACCCCCGTTCCCCCGTCCTAGTTCTCTCCGTGTCTGTAAGTTTGTGTGAAGGGGTAATTGAGTGTAGTGTGTTTGTCTGTATGTAAGTGTGTACGTGTGTGTGTGCGTATGTGTGTGCGCGCGCGTGTGTGTGTTTCCCCACGCGCGTGTGCGCTTCCCATACACATTCATGACAAAGTGCCCGTGAATGCTTTGTCAACATCTTTTCCTCGTAACAGCCTTCTGTTTACATGACATCGGCAGAGCATAATCCAGAAATGGATACACGAGGTGTTTTATCTGCCCCTTCTCCTCCCTTCATCACCATTCCCACCGAGCCCCCTTCCATCCCCATTATCTGCGTGTTCTGCCCACCATGTCTCCCACCAGCTCGGCCATAGTCAAACTGGTACGTGGAACCCGGGTTTTGTTTTATTCCTGTGTCCCCTTTCCCGTGCCCCCCCCCCCCCCCTGTCCTTACCACGTGTCCGTCCGTACCCCCTCCTCCTCCCGCCTAGCTCCTTAACATGGTCAGAAAGCCCCATAGAGTGAACCTCAGCAGTCTTGGTGGGTGTTCTGAAACCCCAGTGAAACGTTTGCTGTCAGCTTGCATTGGCGACGATCCATCGCTGGCGCCATTTCCAAGAGCACTGTACATTAAGATAGTCTTAACACATTTTCTCAGTCTTTGGAAGGGGGACCGGGTCTTTATATCATCCGGAAAAAAACAGTAACAACAACAAAACAAAAAAACAAACAAAAAACAAACAAACAACCCCCCCCAGCCATTCCCTGTTTTCATTTCAGTGGAAATAGTATTAGCTAAATGTCTTTCACGTTTAACCATGTGCAGGTGTCACTCATTTGTACTGCGTCACAAAGGGCGTTCTTTACCATAACGGGGTTGTGTACTTACTATGTCACACGGCTGTTCTGTATCATAGGATGTATGTTGCGTCACGCAGGGTAAACCATGTCACGGCATGTACAGTATCCGGTGTCAGCGGGCACAGCTTTTGACCGCCCATCACTCGTGACGTCATGCCTGGGGACGTCTTCTTGACAGCTATTGCTTGGACGCCTAACGGTTACACTGTTCACACTGCCGGTGGTGGGTGGGGGGGGAGGGGGAGAGGGCTGTCACCGAGAGTTGAAGTGTGTCACGTGCTGTGCAAACTACCAGTCACTTAAGGACGGCAATGACAGACTGAGCTAGTCCTCATCAACAGGCTGTTGTCGAATGGCTGGGGTGGGGGTGGGGGTGAGTGTGAGGACAGGGCGGGGAGGGGAGGGAGGGGGGGGGGGGGGAGGGCTTATGCCCCATGCAGGACCGATGGTAGAGGGAAAGGGGGAAAGCGGGAAGAAGAGTGGATTGAGGGCGCAGTGGGATGAGTGAATAACGAGCAGAAGATCCAGGTGGGGAGGTGTGAGCGTGTTCCATCACTCACAATGTCACGCGCTTGTCGGCGCCGCTTGCCAAAGCCATGTCGTGTACAGGATATATGTGCACGTTGGACTTCCTTTTGTCGCCCCAAGCTAGGGGAACCACCGTGCCCGCTTTAGTTACACGTGACACGACGTGCTGACACGTCGCGTGACATGGTTTTATTTTTGTATATTACCTATTTTAATCGCCTTTTTATGCTCTTTCTGCAATAATACCCCTAAAATCTTGATTGATTGACTTCCGTCCTGTTTGAAGGATGGATTGGCAATCTGTTGACATCCGCCAACTTAAGTCTGGCCAGAGGGAAATGTCAGCCTGTAGCATTTAAGTCAAGTGCTGCCACTGTGGTGTGGTGTGAGATCACCACCTTTTTTCCGGCACTGTCACGGGTCCTCTGTCAGCTGCGTAATACCAATTAACTGTGTTCGCCATATTTCTGCCTTTGGCCTTCCCACTACTGTGTGTGGCAGGGGGACACTGTCTGTCCTGATCGATACACATGAATACCAGGCAGACACACACACACACACACACACACACACACACACACACACACGTGCGCGAACACAAAGAGAGAGAGAGAGAGAGACAGACAGTATGTAAGTACTTACTTGCGTGTGTATTCAAGATCTGACCTCTGTTGTTGAATTTTGCAAAGAGGAAAATACAGACGAAATTGAAACATCGTATGATGACACACGCTGGTCGTTTCTAGTGAAATGGCTCAGACATAACTAATCCACAATACTCTGAAAACGAGAGGTAGGTCTGATTTAGAACCACGAACGATCCCAGCACAACACGTGTTTGAAGTCCATAGCATAAATAGGTAGGTCTGGTTTAAAACTGCAGATATCGGCCTCATCATGTGTCTGAAAAACCATAGCAAGAAAGGTATCTAGGACTTCAGATATCAGCCACAATATCTGTTTGAAATCCATAGCAAGAGAGGCAGGTCTGATATAGAACTACAGATGTCAGCCACTACACGTTTGAAACCCATAGCATGATATGCAGGTCTAATTTAGAACTATATGAATCTTGGCTTGACAATTCCAGAATTTTTGCCGCCTGTTTTCCTAATGTCCATGAGAACTTCAGCCAAGGTGATGATACTGGCACCCGGCTCCCTACACCAGCACATCCCTGCCTCATCCCGTCATCGCCCCAACTCCAGCAATGAGCAGGTATCTGTGAATGTTGAAGCAGCCATTAGACAACTGCTTCCCATAGTTCTGTTGTTTTTAATTTAGACATACAGTGTCACTCCTCACAGTGCACCAGCTTGGGAAAGAGACGTAGAAAGAACTGTTTTGTCCTGGCCACATCTCTGAGGAGGTGGGTGTTCGTTGCCCTCTCGCCGTTGTTTTCATTGTTCCTCAATCAATCTTCTGCTTCGAGTTAACCTGATTCTTTATCGATGCATTTTGATTCGATGACCCACAGCACGGGACAATCAGAAACGTCGGTAGGAAAAAAAAAAAATCTGAGAAGCGGATTTTCAAGTGATGAGAGGGAATTACATTTTTGTTACATCACCAAGATTCCTTATTGTGCCGCGATGACAGAGACTGGGAGGACAATAATGTGGAGATTCTGTTCAGCTGCTTTTCAAAACACATGGATGACGACAAGGTTTGTGCGTCACTATGGTTTGCTGTGAAACAACTCAATGTGGACAGAACGCACGAACAGGTGTTGGTTGAGGTGGAGTGATCGGTCTTGGTGAAGTCCACGGAACACTGACAGACTTAAGACATTCCTCTGCCATTCTTGAAACAAACGCTCAAACAAGCAATCAACCAATCAAACGAATCTACTGGTCATTTCCAACAAAGAACGAATATGCTGGTCATAGGAAACGAGGAGAGAGACTGTCATTTCAAACAAACAACAAATCTGTCATTTGTAACAAAGAATGAATGTATCCTTTCCAACAAAGAACGAATCTGCCATTTCCAACGACAAACGAATATACACAGATAATTTCCAACGAAGAACGGATCTGTCATGTCAAACTGAGATCGAATCGGTCATTTTCAACAGAGAATGAAGCTGTAATTTCAACGAAGGACGGATCTGTTATTTTCAAAAAAGAATGAATGTGTGATTCCAACAAAGAATGAATCTGACATTTTCAACAAAGAAACGAACCCGTCTTTTCCAATGAAGAGCAATCTGTCCGAAAGAGAGCAAATCTGACATTTCCAACAGAGAACAAATCTGTCATTTCCAACAGAGAACAAATCTGTCATTTCCAACAGAGAACGAAGCTGTCATTTCCAACAGAGAACGAAGCCGTCATTTCCAACAGAGAACAAATCTGTCATTTCCAACAGAGAACGAAATCTGTCATTTCCAACAGAGAACGAAGCTGTCATTTCCAACAGAGAACGAAGCTGTCATTTCCAACAGAGAACAAATCTGTCATTTCCAACAGAGAGAACAAATCTGTCATTTCCAACAGAGAACAAATCTGTCATTTCCAACAGAGAACAATCTGTCATTTCCAACAGAGAACGAATCTGTCATTTCCAACAGAGAACGAATCTGTCATTTCCAACAGAGAACGAAGCTGTCATTTACAAAAGAAAAGGAAGCTGTCATTTACAAAAGAGAAGGAAGCTGTCATTTACAACAGAGAAGGAAGCTGTCATTTACAACAGAGAAGGAGGCTGTCATTTACAACAGAGAAGGAGGCTGTCATTTACAACAGAGAAGGAAGCTGTCATTTACAAAAGAGAAGGAGGCTGTCATTTACAACAGAGAAGGAAGCTGTCATTTACAACGGAGAATAAATCTATCATTTACAATCAAGAACGAACCTGCTGTTTTCTGTAAAGAGCGAATCTGTAGATTGTTTCCAACGAAGAACGAATCTGTTGTTTCCAACCAGGAACGAATCTGTCACTTCCAATAAAGAACGAATCTGCCATGTCTAACAGGGAATTAATTCGTCATTTCCAGCAAAGGGCAGTCTGTCATCTCCAACGAAGAACAAACTTGCTATTTCAAATGAAGGACGAATCTACAGGCCACTTCCAACGAACAATGAAGCTGTCATTTCCAACGGAGTGGCAAGAAGCGCGCTGATGAAGATCGATACTGACGACGTTACTGCAGTGATAGGGGTTTTAGAGGAAACGGGCCTTGATTTCTTGCTGATCACGTCAGCTTCGGATTTGTTTGTTGGCTGCTCGAACTTCTGGTTGATTGGATCGAGTTGCTTGCAATATGAATTTGTGAGGCTGACGTCAGGTTGTTTATCATGCTGACGACATGGAGGGGCTGTAGGGACGCTTTGTGTGTGTGTGTGTGTGTGTGTGTGTGTGTGTCGTTTTATTGCTAGCTGTAAGAGCAGCGCTGTTTTGTTTATTAGACCTACGATCTTGCGCGTCTTGGTTTGGCCTTCGGTTGTCTGCGCGAGTAACCAGGAATGATTTGAAGCAGTGGGGTGGGGGTGGGGGATGGGGGGTGTTGGTCATTTTCTTTTGTCGCGTTCCTTTTTGCGGACCCTGCCCCTCCTTTACCCGTGTTCTGTCCATTCCTGTCTACATCTTTTACTGCATGGGCACGCTTGCACACGTACTCACGTGCACGCTCACGCTCGTACACATGCATACACATGCATGCATGCCCGTTGTCTGACTGTCTGTCCAATTTTCTGCTGAACTCGGATTGAGGAGACAAGGGTCTTTCATCGAGAGATTGTGTAAGAGCATGCGTTGAAATCACCTGAAAAGTACCGTATGTAGTTTTCACTCCATTCTCCAAACTTTTACTATCACAAACAACATGCTGTTTTTTTTTTTTTTTTTTTTTTAATTTTTTTTTCTGGCTTGCTCGTTCTCATGTCTCTCTCTGTTTCTGTCTTTCTCCTCCTCCCCCCCCCCCCCCCCTCCCCCCATCCCTTCCCCGACAGTTTAGAGACATTCTGAAAAGAGGAACGTGCAGTTGTATGTTTGTCTTTCTATGCATTCTGTGGCTGTAGGTGCATCGTGACACATGTCTCTGGCTGTCGGTGCATCGTGACACATGTCTCTGGCTGTCGGTGCATCGTGACACGTCTCTCTGGCGGTCGGTGCATCGTGACACTTGCCTCTGGCTGTCGGTTCATCGTGACACATGTGTCTGGCTGTCGGTTCATCGTGACACATGTCTCTGGCTGTCGGTTCATCGTGACACATGCATCTGGCTGTCGGTTCATCGTGACACATGTCTCTGGCTGTCGGTTCATCGTGACACATGTCTCTGGCTGTCGGTTCATCGTGACACATGCCTCTGGCTGTTGGTGCATCGTGACACATGTCTCTGGCTGTCGGTTCATCGTGACACATGGAGCTGTTATCGTCATCAGTCCCACCTGATGAGGTCCTCATCGTGTCGACACATCTGTGGCATGTCCATCAGGAGATATACATGCTTGTTATCTTGGGGTTTTTTTGTTTGTTTGTTTGTTTTTTCAGTTGTTGTTTTTTGAGCCTGACTGATCGTAAAATGTCTCTTCTTTTGCATTTGGGAACTGATGATGCGACGTGAGAGGAAGAAAAACCAGCTTCTCCCTTCCCGTGTTATTGATGATCATGGTTTGCTTCACCCTTCTTCCTGCCTTTCATTCCTCCATCTTATCCAGTACCTCCCCCCCACACACCACACACACACACACACACACACACACACACACACACACACACACACACACACACACACACACACACACACACACACACACACACACACACACACACACACACACACACACACGCGCGCGCGCGCGCGCACGCACGCACACGGTGAGCAAAGAGGTGGGCGTGTGAAGGCAGGGGTGCCACAGCTGGTGTGGCGCTGGGTTGTGGCGTGCCGGCAACGTAACCTGTCTCGCTCTG
>JADBJO010000274.1:630000-635000 GCA_016801955.1 Conus betulinus | reverse complement strand
ACTGTCAAACTTGACCACTAACTGTGCAGTTCTCACTGGATGGAGTGGATTGTCTGTGTCCACACTCAATACGGAAGGCCAATTTGACTCCAAAGGTGAAACAGTCACATATCCAGAACTCTACTCTAATGCAGCTGATGGTACCTATTCCGCTGGCACTTTGTCAGCCAGACTTATACCTCCCATAGCAGTGACAGTCACATGTTTTAACGAGGAGAGAAGAGTGTAACCGCTCACGTTCTGTATTGCCCTTATCTTCCGTGTGTGATTTGCTGTCTGTATAGTCTCTGTCCGGTAGTAACCCTGACCCTGACATGTCGTGTGTGACCTTTCTGTCTGTGTTGTCTGTGTCCGGCAGTCGCCTTGACCTGCAATGTGTGACCTTGACATGTGTGTTGTCTGTGTCCGGCAGAGCGCCTTGACCTGCAATGTGTGACCTTGACATGTGTGTTGTCTGTGTCCGGAGAGCCATGCACGCGCTAATGGGCCATGCGCAATGGCAGCGGCCACATCGTCTACAACTTCGCGCACTGTCGCACGCCGGAGGGGAAGAAGTGCTACCTGGGCATGTACCGCAACGGCACCATGCGGCTGGGAAAGGACGCCCGCCAGTCGCAGAACACCGCCCAGTGGCTGTCCATCCCCGTGTCCCGCGAGGACAAGCAGACGGCCAGGGACGACAAGGAGCGCCTGGAGAAGCAGGGAGGATGGAGTCCTCCACCCCGCCCCGTCTTCACCACCCCCCCAGACCCGTCAGTCCCCGCGAACAGCGGCGGAAGCGCGTGCGGCGATGGTGTCGGAACCTCGACGTGATTGTGAAAAGGCGTACAAGTATGTGACTCGCTGCAAGCACGACTGTGACGTGCTGAAAAAAGATGATCGACAATCCCGAACGGTACATGCGCCGGTGCTTGCAGCATCACGTGCGAAGGCGCCTTCTGAAGAAGGCCCGGGACTCGGGTTCGCCCCCCTGGACAGCGCCAAGATCCGTGCCCGTGTGCAGAGTCTGTGGCCCAAGAAGGAGGAGATCTTCCAGAGGCTGCGGCAGCTCCGCCGCTGCAACAAGAAACTGAGACGGCGGCGGAAAGACGGCAAGAAGCGGTCGTGTAGCAGGCGTGAGCTGCAGCGGCAGCTCCGAGTTCGGGCCCAGAGGAGGAGGCAGACCAAAGCCAAGGCTCCCGCCTCCCCCACCTCCCCCACCCCCGCTCCACCTCACGGTCAAGGTCGGGCAGGAAGCGTATAAGGCACAGGAGAAAGAAAGAAGCTGGGCGGGAGAGAGGCCGGGGTGCACGTGCTAAAGAAACTGCACAGCCTGAAGTCCGCCGGCAAAAGAGACGGTCGGGGCCGGGGGTGTTGTGTGGACGGTGTTGACTTCCAGTGAAGGGTCGGCCCCTAGCTGACCCAGGGGTTTCGCTGATTCAGGGCAGGAGCTGGTCCAGGCTGACGGAGACTGCTGGACTGACGGCGGCTCTCAGGCTGGCTGGCAGAGTGGACGGAGGAGGCGGCGGCTGGGGGTGAGGGCTGGGAAGGACACAGGAAGGGGCCCCGGCCTGGCTCCGCTAAGCGGTCAGGGCTTCGCTGCTAGCCACAGGTCGCCTGCACGTGCACACCGCTTCACCACGCTTCTGTGGAACTGGGAACATAGTTCGGCATGGCCATGATGGCTGCAGACTCCCGTGTACAAACACCCACATACACACATACACACATACTGAGAGAGAGAGAGAGAGAGAGAGAGAGAGAGAGACAGAGACAGAGAGAGAGAGAGAGAGAGAGTCTTGGAGTTGTTGACGTGGAAGTCTGGTGTGTCAAGTGAGTGACGGAGCCTTGGGTGACGGCAGTGACAATGCCTGAAGCGGGGAGCAAGTGATGTGTGCTGGCCGCGCTTTCTTCATGCACGTGAGGCAGATGGAGGCAGGTGATCTCAGACCCAGGTCCTCGGCACGACACAAACTTTGGCCCGTCAACACTGGAGAGACGGAGTTCCTCTGGTCTCAGGCATGTTCTGCGGCAGACACCAGAACCTGCCGTACCTCAGGACCACAGCCTGAACGTGAGGAGGACAGCTGGAGGCCAGCGTGTTGTGGCTGTGGTCGCCATGATTGTACAAGACTGCTGGACATCGTCGCTTCGAGCGCAGGACCTGGTGGCTGACACCTCCACAGGCAGACTGTGAGATGCACGGAAAGTGCCCTGTGCAAAGCCCGACCTGCTGTCTGTGGCTCTGGCTTCCTGGTCTGTGAGCAGCATGCTGGTGTAGGTCCTGACCTCAGCACCCGTTTGTCAATGTGCCATGGGGCTGTCCACATGTCTGTCTGGCGGTCAGAGCAGTGTCTCCACTGTCTGCACGGTGCCCGTCACGCTGACAGCGCAGCACACGCCCAGTACCGACAGTCTGTGACAGTGTGGTGCCCACGTCATAAGAGTTACACCAGGGGTGCTTTTAAGGACTTCTCCGCCGGGTGGCACACTCCTTCAAACCCTAAGGAAGACTGGGAAAATTCCACATGATAATGTCTACATAGAAAAAAAGATAGGACACACACACACACACACACACACACACACACACACACACACACACACACACACACACACACACACAAACACAGTGGTCCATCATCCGTGAAGCACGTGCTCCCACACACCTGCCGGTCCCTGACCAGCCTGAGAAGAACGCTGTTGACAGTCAGCCTGTCGCTCCAGCCTCAGCCGGGTACCATGTGTTGAGTGGCTCTGGTTCCAACATGCCATGCCGTCATGCGGGCTACACGGAGACAGCCGTTAGCGCTTGACCAGCGTTGGACTTGTTCCTACACTAAGCTATGCTTTAAAGAGCAGCCAACAGAGTGACAGATTTCTACCAAGCCAAAGACGAGAATAGTGGACGGTCCACGAGCGACAGGTTCATTGTCTTGGTAGGATTTTGTGGGTAACTCGACAGAGCCGTTAGCCACCGTGGCCTAACCATGGGACCACATGGACGACTTGGGAGAGCTACCCTCAGAGCATTTCATGTGTAACATAAACTTCTTTCCTGAACGCTGCAAGAACAGACGCTGGCCATGGTGTCGTACGAAGACATGAGGGAGATAGACTGTGAATGAGAACATTCGCCGTTGAAGTTGGGAGTTCACCTCTATGAGTTCTACCAATGCCAGCACATTTGATGGCTTTGTCTGCTTCTCCCATTTTCTTTCTCTCTTTTACTGTCTCTTTCTTTTTTTTTTTTTTTTTTTCTTTTTTTTTTTTTAACTTTTTCCAAGCATGGAAGTGGACGACGTTAATCACAGAGCTTCACAGGACAGAGGTGGTTTCTATTTTCCATCTGTATATTTTTCGTCCACAAGTGTTGGGCAAAGTACCTCGGATAGATCGATCCCCTTAATCACAGAGCTTCACAGGACAGAGTGGTTTCTATATTTCAAATCTGTATATTTTCGTCCACAAGTGTTGGGCAAAGTACCTCGGTGATAGATCTACCCCCGCCCCTCCCCTCCCCCTCCCCTCCCCCGACCTGCCTGCCAGCAGGCTCACCGCAGGCCAGGCCAGGTGGGCAGAGCAGGGACAAAGTGTTGGACCGTGAGTGACTGTCACAGTGACCGGGGCAACAGTGTCGGTGACCTCTGTGCTGTAGCCAGGCACGGACAGCGTGTCCGAAACACTCACGACACGATCACCACTCCCTGTTGAGGCTCACAACGCATTGTGTATTATAGCTTTGTTGTACATGGAGACACTACTATCGGGCGCCGAGAGTGGAAGTGTACAGAAAGCGTTGGACGCGGACTGCAGGGCGTGAACTGATCGCAGGACAAGGAGAAGTGGTTCAGGCCTGGTGTGGACGATCACCCTGCTGTTATACGGCCAGTGAATAATTTATTGGGAACAAGGTCTCTCATGAGGTGGCGCTCTGCACGTCTTATTTCATGCAAATTGTGTGTGTGCGTGCAGACATGTGTGTGCTTGTGTGTGTGAATGTGTGTATGTGTGTGTGTGTGTGTGTGAGAGAGAGAGAGAGAGAGAGAGAGAGAGAGAGAGAGAGAGAGAGAGAGAGAGAGAGAGACCTACAAACAAAAACAAGAAACATGGTACCGATGTTTTGTCAGTGGTCAGAACCGTGTACAGAATTTTAAAAAAATCGTCGTGTACTTATTTATTGTGTGCGATCAAACTTTCTCTCTGGCTCTCACCCCCATCCGACTTTGTTAAATCTGATTGCTTTCCAGCAGCCGTCATTGTTGTGACGTCATTTCGGCATTGTGTTGTCATCGGTCACGTGGTCTGTGGATGCAGTCTCCCTGTCATGTCATGGACTGAAATCTGTTCTTCCGTACATTTTGTTTCTAGCAGATCAGTAGTCACCCAGCTTTACCATGCACTGTGCATCTTGTCATGTCTCTACGTTGTCACTTGGTTTGGTGTTTGTGAAAGTTGTTTTTTATATATTACTTGTATTCATGAACTTTTTTTTCACTTTCCTATATTTTAGTGCACTTTTTTGGTTAAGTCTACGTAAGTGAATAATTAGGATCTCAACAGACCTTTCAAAACATACGTCTTCCCGCATAGGTTCATGCGCAAGCGTGTTGTGTGTGTGTGTGTGTGTGTGTGTGTGTGTGTGTGTGTGTGTGTGTGTGTGAGAGAGAGAGAGAGAGAGAGAGAGAGAGAGAGAGAGAGAGAAGAGAGAGAGAGAGCAATGAATCAATATGTGTCACTCAGCTGTTTTTTGAATATGTATTACAGCCTGTTACAGGTAGAAGGTCGAAGAATTACTTTCTTTTCCCAGACTGGTTCCGTAGTATTTTCCAGTTCTAGTTCATGAGCCCAAGCGTTGAGAGGTGTAGTGATGAAGATTGTTCAGACGCACCCTATGTACTGAAGATTGTTCGGACACATACTGTGTAGTGAAGATTGTTCGGACACATAGTGTGCGCTCAGCGGTCAGTTTGAAAGACGGTATTTCCGTGAATTCACACGGGCCAGTCACATCACCTCCT
>JADBJO010000274.1:617500-625000 GCA_016801955.1 Conus betulinus | reverse complement strand
AATTACCAGCCTGGGAGATCTATCTGCAACCACACTGGATCCACCAGAACGACAAGGTGCAGATCACAGAGAACATCTTGTTAAGTTGGACGCATGGGTTAGGGAGTAAGCACCAACAAATGCCATTATTTCTTTAACAACAACAAAACAAGAAGATATGGGTTGCACCGAATGGTCGCACTGACACACACGCACGCACGCACAAGCACACGCACGCACGCGCGCACGCACGCACACACACACACACACACACACACACACACACACACACACACACACACACACACACACACACACACACACACACACACACACACACACACACGCAGAGGATGGGAGTTGACCACACACACACACACACACACACACACACACACACACACACACACACGCATGCACGCACACACACGCATGCACACACGCACGCACGCACGCACACACACATACACACACACGCGCGCGCGCGCGCGCGCGCGCACACACGCACTCTTGTTAATAATGCCCAAGCTCTCTGAGGAGACAGCAAACTGGAGCGTACAACCCCTTCTCCTCCCCCTTCTCCCCTACCCCGAGTTATTAGAAGTGAGAAGAGTGGTGTAAAGCCGGAACGGACTGATCATAAGGTGGACAGGGCAGTCTGCACCAGTGATCCCCCCCCCCCCCCCCCCCCCAGGGCACCACCCTGGCACCACCCTAGGCTGTGAAGAGGACATGGCGAGCTCCCGTCCTGTCTATACAGCTGATGAACACAATGTCCACGCGGACCCCAACCAGCAAGTCATCACCTTCAGATTCTGAACAGGACGTGACCAACTCTTCTACCATCTCTATACGATCCAGATGGTGACAACAACATCCCCCGGCCCCGCCCAGCCAGCTGCCACCTTTCAGAATCTGAGCAGGACGTGGCTAACTCCCATCTCATCTCCACAGAATGCATCTGATGAAGACAACGTCCATTCGGACCCAGCCCAGCCAACTCCCATCCTATCTCTATAGGACCCCGTTGATGAACACAATATGCACGCGGACCCCGCCTAGCGAAGTCATCACCGTCAGACTCTGAACAGGATGTGGCCACTCCATTATCATTCCATTATCATCTTCAGAATCCAGACTCCTGACGGACCAATGCCCCATAGGGACACTGGTCCACAGACCTTCGCTCACCTTCGTTGCTCTGAGGCGCCCAGATGTCGCCATTGGATGGAAAAAAAACAAACAAAAACAAACAAAAAACCCAGTGGGGTTTAGCATGGTCGCTGCAGCAGACTGCCGATGTTGTCCTGTAGACCGCACTGGATTGCCTAGACGATGCATGATGGGGAGCCACTGACGCAGCCTGCCTCTGACCCTAACTACATGGGTCAATACCGAGAACGCAGACTAGAAAGAGGCCAGCGTTCATCTGAGCGGCCTCATTTGATGGAGGCCACGGATACAGGTCACACACCCCAAAACGTATTCCCTTTTCCACTGAAATACACACTGTGTGCGACATATCTCGTCATACACCACCACGTCCCTACCTTCCTCCACTCCGCCCCCTTCCAGCCCCCCCCCTCCCTTCTCCCCGCCCCTCCTATCGCCAGTTTATCATCTTCGTATATCAGAGGGAAGCAGTCGTCAGGTAACATGAAGTTTACCATTTGCATACATCAAAGGGAAGCAGTGCCCAGCACAAACGCTGACATTTTCGCCCACTCGTCTTTATGTCTTGTCGTTCTGGTGGGGTAATGTAGTCTTCAAGAAGTCACTTATACACACTTTTGTTGATGGCTATCCTTAATGGGACTGCTTCCCTTTGATATATGCAAATGGTAAACTTCATGTTACCTGACGACTGCTTCCCTTTGATATATACAGATGAAAAACTTAATGTTACAGCTGCTTACCTTTGATATATGAAGATGATAAAACTTAATGTTACCTGACGACTGCTTCCCTTTGATATATACAGATGAAAAACTTAATGTTACAGCTGCTTACCTTTGATATATGAAGATGATAAACTTAATGTTACCTGACGACTGCTTCCCTTTGATATACACAGATGAAAAACTTAATGTTACAGCTGCTTACCTTTGATATATACAAGATGATAAACTTAATGTTACCTGACGACTGCTTCCCTTTGATATATACAGATGAAAAACTTAATGTTACCCGACGACTGCTTACTTTTGATATATACAGATGGTAAACTTAATGTTACCTGACAACTGCTTACTTTTGATATATGCAGATGATAAACTGAATGTTACCTGACAACTGCTTACTTTTGATATATGCAGATGATAAACTTAATGTTACCTGACGACTGCTTACTTTTGATATATGCAGATGGTAAATTAATGCTACTTGACGACTGCTTACCTTTGATATATGCAGATGGTAAATCTAATGTTACCTGACGACTGCTTACCCTTGATATATGCAGATGGTAAATCTAATGTTACCTGACGACTGCTTACCTTTGATGTAATGCAGATGGTAAATCTAATATTACATGACGGCTGCGTCACAATGAACATTAGGGTTGTTTACTAAGACGTGGTAGCCTTGGATTAAAAGCGTTCCCAACTACACTAGGCTGGTGCATTCACTTTGTTTTTTTTTCTGCCCTGTATGAATGGTTTTGTTTGTAAAAAAACGTGTGTATCACGTTACTCTAAGGTAATTTAGCAGGTATATTGAGACTTAAGTGTAGTAAGAAAATTATGAACGTATCCTCTACTGAAGGATTTTCACAAAAGCCGAAAGAGAGAAAGTATGAATTGAAGTGAGTGCTGCGCAAATCTTGCCACGTTCCTCCCAAGATGTGGGCAGTGGCTGCGCCATCAGACGAGAACCAGAACTTGGACCAAGTTCTGGTTGTCATTTGGAGAGAACGTCTTCTGAATTGGACCAAGTTCTGGCTGCCATTTGGAGACAACGTCTTCTTTCAGAAGGAACAATCAGCTTCCAGTAACTGTGTGGGCACGTACCCCGCCCCCACCCTCCACCCACACCTCTTTCGCTCCTCCTTCTTTTTATTCGAACTCGTTCTAGGCGTTAACGGGCCAGACGATCATTCCAGTTCCGGTGATGTCCCAGCTTTATAGGTAGATGGCAGTTAATACCTACTGTTCCTTATACCAGCTCACCGGGTTTTCTGCAGAAGATACTGCATTGATTCCCCGGGATAGCTCAGACACGAGGTCGTTGATGACACGCAGGAAGAGCGATTGAGATAGGACCCCGCCCTGTGGAACGCCATGACGCAGCCCACATTTCTTACTACAGGTTGTTTAGAGAGACTCTGGCTTTGCAGTTACAGAGTTAAGATTTGATCCAGCTGTACATGTTCATGGCAGTTCCATTTCTGAGCAGTTTGACGAGTAGTCCATCCATCCAGATTTTGTCAAAAGCCTTCTGGAGGTCCATCCAGCTTCCGGGAAAGGTATCTTCAGTCTCTTGTGATAGGCAGGTGGTTTGATCTTGTGCTGCGACATCGATGGAATAATGCTTGTTCAGGGACAAGATCAGCTGTGTTCAGGTGTCATTGGAAGCCTTCATTCACCTTCATTCACCACTCTTTCCACGGTCTTCACTACACGCAGAAGATCAGGCAGCCTGGGACCCCTCCCTTTCTTTCACGATCCGCACTATGAAAGTCTCGCGGCAGATTTGTGGCCGTTTCCCTTCTTGACCGCAAAGACCTCATGGAGCTTGTTAGCTCCTTCACAACCAAGATGTGTCATCATTTTGTTGCCAGTTCTGCCGGCTCTCCTGTGCCGCGTCTTCGGTCCAAATCTGGTCGGCCCGCCTCATTAGTTCCTGCTTTGTTCAGTCCGTGAGTCTGTGTCTCAGATCTCTTAGTGTTTGTTGTCGTGTCACTGGACTGACTGGGATGCTGATCTCACCCCACAGCAATCTGTCGGCTGCTTGCTTCTCCTTCAGGACGCTTTCGATGGTGAACGCAGTCAACTTGTTTTTTTTCTTATTCCATTGAGCTACATTTCGCTTACGAAGAATACTGATTCTCACACAGACATAACACACACACACGCGTGTGGGCGCGCGCGCACGGACACACACACATAGCGCGCGCGCGTACTCTCTCTCTCTCTCTCTCTCTTATACACTACGCACGCATTCACGCACACAGCAGCGAGAAGAAGCCAGTGAAAGAAAAAGGAAGGAAAAGCCATCGTGGATAGAAAATTGCCTGGTAATAAAATGGTGGAAGCAGGAAAGTCTGAAGGCCAGCAACAGGCCGTCGGGGAAAAGAAGAGTTACCAACATAAATCAGACTGAACTGAAGAACCTTGCCTGTGAACATGTGGGGGGGGGGGAGAGAGAGAGAGAGAGAGAGAGAGAGAGAGAGGGAGGGAGGGAGGGAGAGAGAGAGGGGGGGGGGGGGGGGGGGGGGGGGGGGGGGGGTACGGGAGGCCCATCATGCTCACATCAGTGGCTCCCCGGAGAGTGAGGTCTGGCCAACACGTCAGAGCACACAGGCTGGGCAAAGGGGGAATTAATCACTTCTTCTCTCAACCTCTTCCCCGCCAACCTCCACACCCACACTAACACCCGCAGCACACAGCAGTAGTCCGCCCTCCTCACCCTGACCACGGCCGGACGAGGAGGAAGGTAGGGGTATGAAAATCTCCCATGGCTGACCAAAATGACATTTTGGGCACTTTTCCCTCTTTTCCCAACTGGCAAAGAATCCTCAGACTCTGCATAGTCTCCACCCCCCCCCTCTCCCCCTTAACGAATCCGGCCCTGTTGCCAGTGTACACACCCAGCACCAGACAGCCATTCATACAGGTGCGCAGTAAACCCAATGTGTACTGAAACACTGACGTACATGTGTGATTGTTAAAAAAGCAAGGTAAAACTAAAAACAAACATGGAAATATCAAGAGAGAGAGAGAGAGAGAGAGAGAGAGAGAGAGAGAGAGAGAGAGAGAGAGAGAGAGAGAGAGAGAGAGAGATTTTTTAAAGCTGCGAACTGAAAATAGCTATTTCCAAGAAATTCTCGCCACTGCTGTGTTCTCTTAACTGCAGACCATGCACATACTGGTCTAACTAAGGTATAGACACTGGCAGGCCCGATGACGGGCAAGTTTGGCCCACCATGTCACTGGCTGGCCCGATGACGGGCAAGTTTGGCCCACCATGTCACTGGCTGGCCCGATGACGGGCAAGTTTGGCCCACCATGTCACTGGCTGGCCCGATGACGGGCAAGTTTGGCCCACCATGTCACTGGCACCCGATGACGGGCAAGTTTGCCCACCATGTCACTGGCTGGCCCGATGACGGGCAAGTTTGGCCCACCATGTCACTGGCAGGCCCGATGACGGGCAAGTTTGGCCCACCATGTCACTGGCTGGCCCGATGACAGGCAAGTTTGGCCCACCATGTCACTGGCTGGCCCGATGACGGGCAAGTTTGGCCCACCATGTCACTGGCTGGCCCGATGACGGGTAAGTTTGGCCCACCATGTCACTGGCTGGCCCGTTGACGGGCAAGTTTGGCCCACCATGTCACTGGCTGGCCCGATGACGGGTAAGTTTGGCCCACCATGTCACTGGCTGGCCTGATGACAGGCAAGTTTGGCCCACCATGTCACAGCCGTGCCCAATCCTCGGTGAAAATCAGATACAAGAAACTGTTGAATTGCAGAACACCCGTTTCTGTTTTTTTTTTTTTGCTTTTCTTGCCCCAATGAGAAGTTTTGATTTCTTACATCCCGTAAACAGGATGAGAGACAGGAGGTGGTGGGTGCTGATCCTCTCCTGGTTCCAAACACACTCACTGTTAAGCCACATTTTGTTTCCCATTACAAAGAAACATTAACAGAGCTTAATTCATATAATCTTTCAAATTCAGAAGTCCACATTTTGTGTAAATCATTACCTTAAGTCAGACTTTATTCGCGAATTTCTATTTATTAGGATTCTTGTTAAACACACACACACACACACACACACACACACACACACACACACACACACACACACACACACACACACACACACACACACACATACGCGCGTGCGCGCGAGCGCGCGGAAAGAGTCACTGAAAAAGTCACGTGTCATTGGTCAAGAAGAGGGTCACTTGTCATCATAGAGTTGTTCGTCACCAGAGGGTTACTTATCACCATAGAGTTATTCCCCACACAGAGGGTTACTTATCACCACAGAGTTATTCCCCACACAGAGGTTACTTATCACCACAGAGTTATTCCCCACACAGAGGGTTACTTATCACCACAGAGTTATTCCCCACACAGAGGGTTACTTATCACCACAGAGTTATTCCCCACACAGAGGGTTACTTATCACCACAGAGTTATTCCCCACACAGGGGGTCACTTATCACCACAGAGTTATTCCCCACACAGAGGGTTACTTATCACCACAGAGTTATTCCCCCACACAGAGGGTTACTTATCACCACAGAGTTATTCCCCACACAGAGGGTTACTTATCACCACAGAGTTATTCCCCACACAGAGGGTTACTTATCACCACAGAGTTATTCCCCACACAGGGGGTCACTTATCACCACAGAGTTATTCCCCACACAGAGGGTTACTTATCACCACAGAGTTATTCCTCACACAGGAAGTCACTTCTCAGCATAGATTTATTCCTCGCACAGATCACTTATCAACATAGAGTTATTTCGTCACCCAGGGCGTCACTTATCACCATAGAGTTATTCCTCTCACAGGGCGTCACTTATCACCATAGAGTTATTCCTCTCACAGGGCGTCACTTATCACCATAGAGTTATTCCTCTCACAGGGCGTCACTTATCACCATAGAGTTATTCCTCTCACAGGGCGTCACTTATCACCATAGAGTTATTCCTCTCACAGGGGCGTCACTTATCACCATAGAGTTATTCCTCTCACAGGGCGTCACTTATCACCATAGAGTTATTCCTCACACAGGGCGTCACTTATCACCATAGAGTTATTTCCTCTCACAGGGCGTCACTTATCACCATAGAGTTATTCCTCTCACAGGGCGTCACTTATCACCATAGAGTTATTCCTCTCACAGGGCGTCACTTATCACCATAGAGTTATTCCTCTCACAGGGCGTCACTTATCACCATAGAGTTGTTCCTCACAAAGAGGTTACATATCACCATAGAGTTATTCGTTACCCAGGGGTTTACTTATCACAACAGAGTTATTCCTCACACAGGGGATCACTTATTACTATAGAGTTATTCCTCACACACAAAGGGTGACATCACCATAGAGTTATTCGTCACCCAGGGAGTCACTTATCACCATAGAGTTATCCCTCATACAGGGGGTCACGTATCACCATAGAGTTATTCATCACTTCTCACCATAGAGTTATTTCTCACACAGAGTGTCACTTCTCGCCATAGAGTTATTTCTCACACAGAGGGTCACTTATCATCATTGAGTTATTCCTCACTTATTACCATAGAGTTATTCTACACACAGAGGGTCATTTCTCACCCTA
>JADBJO010000274.1:610000-612500 GCA_016801955.1 Conus betulinus | reverse complement strand
AACGTCTACAACGTCTCGCCTCAACCCACTTCATTTCTTTTCCCCTATCAGATCCATGCATCAGTTCTTTCTCCTATCAGATCCATGCATCAGTTCTTTCCCCCCATCAGATCCATGCATTAGTTCTTTCCCCTATCAGATCCATGCATTAGTTCTTTCCGCTATCAGATCCATGCATAAGTTCTTTCCCCTATCAGATCCATGCATCAGTTCTTTTTCCTATCAGATCCATGCATCAGTTCTTTCCCTATCAGATCCATGCATTAGTTCTTTCCCCTATCAGATCCATGCATTAGTTCTTTCCGCTATCAGATCCATGCATAAGTTCTTTCCCCTATCAGATCCATGCATCAGTTCTTTCCCCCCATCAGATCTATGCATTAGTTCTTGAGAAATTTAGGAAAAAATCAGAAAAATGCCCAATCTCTCGACCATACTGAAAAGTTGTGGGGAATAAATCCATCTCCATACCAAAATTCAAGAGGTTCGACTTTTGCATTGAATGCAGTGAATGAATAACACAAGGTGATTGGTTTATCACCGGTTGGATGGTCAGTTGTCTCGGCGGCCACATTGGTCAGCGCCAGGGAATTTTTTGCTTGGTAAAGGAGATTTTCGAGTGGCTCTGTGTGAAGCCTAGTGAGGCTCTGAGGAGGCGGTAAATAGGTCTGTATTGAAACGTGTGGCATTAAGTAAACCAACAGTAAAAAAACAATAGTATTTTATGGAAACCATGTAAAAATTCAGGTGTTAATTAAAAGACTCTCTTCTGTTGGTCTGACTAGTTGTTAGTCAATGTTACATGAGTGAGAATCTGACCGGCACAGACTGATGCTACTACCACTGACAGTCAACTGTCTGATCAATGACTTGGGCCTGGAACGCACGGATGACCCTGGGAGAGCCTGGCGAATGCAGACAGACACAGCTAGTTCTATTTGAAGGAAGGAGAAAAGGGGGTGCATGTTTTGACGGTTTCTGGATCCTTGTACAATCACTAGCTTGCTTTGTTTCATTTTGACCACCAGAACTGCAACATGTGTGATGTGGTCGTACCACTGTGGCCATAGCTGTCTAGAAACAAGTGAAGCTGTTTCATTTGCAGCTTTCATGCAGCTTGAATGACATGTTGAAGTCATCGATAATCGTGAACTCGTCCTTGTGAACATTTGGCAAGACTTAATCTGATGCATCTCACTTCACTTTGTCTTTCTATTGCCTGCAAGAGTCTGCGTGAGAGAGAGAGAGAGAGAGAGAGAGAGAGAGAGAGAGAGAGAGAGAGAGAGAGAGAGAGAGAGAGAGAGTGTGTGTGTGTGTGTGTGTGTGTGTGTGTGTGTGTGTGTGAGAGAGAGAGAGAGAGAGAGAGAGAGAGAGAGAGAGAGAGAGAGTGTTTATTCAAACATATTCCATTGCCCTTCATGAGGGTACACTTTTCAATTATGGGACGTTGCAACATTTTGTTAGCATCTGTACTCACAGTCATATGCACATGTATTCCAATATCTACAGACATAGCAGCAGATCGTAATTTCAACGCATTATATCAGAATATTGATGCATTTCAGACAGTGATTTGATTTTCAGATGTCAACAGTAAAGGCAATGAAAACTGGTTAGGACGCTTTTCAAAATTTCAAAGGAATATAATGTTTCCGCAAATTATTTAATGTAGGACAGTACAAAAGAAAATGAACTTGATCTGCCCTAGTAATTTTACACAATAGACAAATCAAATCTGTTTTGGCACATCATCTATAACGATAGTAGTGACGCGCAGTTTCAAAAACACCAAGTCTAAACCTTGTCAAAATAGGTTTTATCAACATTTACAGAACAAAATGTTCTGTATGTTTGAAACCGTTCATGGTTATTTAAATGAAAATCTTCTTGCCTCCTACACAATATCAATCTGTCTAAAGTTGATACAAAAATTTACTTACTTCTTCAACACTGTGTTCACCCACATATACCCATACCATAAGCATATAAACTGCATTCTAAATTAAAAAACCAAAACATTGTGTAGGCTTTCCGCGGTAATCTCTGCGCCCATCTAATCGTGCTAATCTTCGTAAGTATCGAACACACTGCACGAGTGATTCTACATATGTAGGACACCTCTCGTCTTCCCATAGATGAGGTCATTTGGTATTCTCATTTAACTCCGAAGAACTTTTTCAATGCGAACTTTTGTCATTTTTCACGATAAAGAGCTGCGTTTTCAAGACTCCATGTATTGGCACTATGCCGAGCAATCGGTTGAATTTGAGCATAAAATAATTTCAAATAAAGATGATTATTCTTCAGTGTGGACAGGATTTGCAATAAATACAATAAGACCCTCTTGGCTCTGCGTACAAGATCCTGGCATGCTGAAGTAAAATAGGCATTAACATCCCATTATAATTCCACCTTTCTCTGGCGGCCAAATATTCGTCTGTTCTAAACACTACTATATTGCTTTGGCTCATATTCACTCTCAAATGAAGTTCTGATACTG
>JADBJO010000274.1:597500-607500 GCA_016801955.1 Conus betulinus | reverse complement strand
TTGGTTAGTCGCGGACCCGGTATGAGTGAGCTCTCCCTCCAGAGGGCGCCACCACATCCGTCCAACAACAGCCCCCATGAGCTTGCCGATACCTGTGACCCCGACACAACCAATCCAAGGCCATCGATGTGGAGAGGACATCGAAACTGGTGTCACCCTGAGAACAGGGCACGAAGAGCCACAAAACTTGAGACTTTTTTCTTTATGCTGATCGATGAGAATGAGGATGATGAAGATGATGCTACGGATTTCCATTCCGATTTGAGGCTGCATGAAAGGGCTGTCCTCTATGCTTACTTCCATAATATATACTGGCTTCAACCAGGCCCGAACGATACAGACACCTGCAACATTGATCAGAAGATAGCAACACTCTCAGAGACGCATCCATTTAGTGGATGAAACTCGATTGTGCTGTCCCAGTCTTCCCAAAAGTAACAAACTCCACTCTTGGTAGACGCTGGTTGGTGCAGAAAAAATCCTACATGGCACTGATGGGAATCAAACCCACGACCTCCCAGCTGGGAGTCTGCTATGCTAACCACTTTGGCACGGTGGCTGGTTACAATTGTATTTCCCCCCCCTGTCCATTCTCCAATGTTATCTGTTCATGATTTTATTTTTCACTTAGAAATTTCATTTACTTATTTATTTTTTGTTCGTCTCTTCAGTCTTGCTAGACGATTGTCTAAGCAAGACCAGTAGATCTTGTTACATGGCTGTATCGATGTAGTTGTCTTTTCTTCACTGACGTCAGTAGTTCTTCGTGAGGCCCGATGTGCTGCAGGATGGTCTGGTGCACTGTTCATTGGCAGTATTTAGTATAAAGCAGAAACATCCAATTCCTATGGCTCACATGGCCTGGTGCACTGTTCATTGGCAGTATTTAGTATAAAGCAGAAACATCCAATTCCTATGGCTCACATAGCCTGGTGCACTGTTCATTGGCAGTATTTAGTATAAAGCAGTAACATCCAATTCCTATGGCTCACATAGCCTGGTGCACTGTTCATTGGCAGTACTTAGTATAATGCTGTAGCGTCCAATTCCTATGGCTCACATTCTTCTGACTCAGCCCAACCAGAACTCCAACCTGGAGGGGGATGGGCTTTGCTAGGCTTGCTAGCTTTGGCTTGTCTACCAGTTGCCGGATAATCGTAGCCAATAGCGGACTTGATATGACTGTCATGTAAGTACATACATAATGTACGCTGCTCAGAAGAATATAAAGACCACATTTTTTTTTCAAACTCGAATCAGTCGAAGAAAACCCAGTTGGCTCAGAACATGAATACTCAACAATAATTGTTCAAAGCTGACGTTCCACTGGCCGCTTGGCAGGTGGCTCATGTGTGAAACTAACAAAACTTAGAAAATATTCACTTCGATGATTGGCTTACTTTCTCCACGAGATCATTGTTATCGCGAAAATCCTGAACGCGCAAGCCTCGTGACGCAGCCACACCATGTGATTGGCTGTTACAGTGACGTCATGTGCCGGTCCCGGGCGGCACGCTTCAAAACGTGTCACATAGACAGGAGACGTTATCGGACCTGTAGCTCCACATAGTTCACTAATTGTGAACTACTTGTCTTTTACAGGCGCGAGAGTGTGACAGATGATAAGATGAACAGGGTTGTCCACTTGCTGTTGTTTGTTGATCTTGCTTTTCAGCTTGCCTTCACTTCCCCCTCCACCCCATCCCCCCCCCCCCCCCCCCCCCCCCCCCCCCCGAAAAAAAACAAAAACGTGGAGGCTAAACCGAATTTTCATTGTGTTTAGTGACTGTTGATTTTTTTTTACGATTCATTGGACATGTTTTCCGTTACGAAAGTCTAACGTAAGGGAATATGCATACTTTAATTGAAAATTTCATCCACATCAATGAAAAGGAAAAATTTCTTTTTGCCATGCAAGACTTCGTTTACACAGGACAAAACTAAGAAACTGATGACAGTTCCCTTTCTACATACGCCTTTATTTAATGTTTTTGTTTTTTGTTTTTGTACACACGGATGTTAACTTCCAGCCTCTAAATGTCACTAGCAATTTACCGAGTATTGACCTATAAAGAAAACAACGACTATGTATGTTATCCAGCTTTGACCATTTTTGCCATACGCACAAATACACTAAACATCACACCAGCGTTTACGTGGACCAAAGAATAATATGCTCCCCACTGGTCTGGAGAGAGAGAGAGAGAGAGAGAGAGAGAGAGAGAGAGAGCGTTTTGTTTTTGCAGTTACAGTGGAGTTTATATTTTCTAAAAATCGATGAAACTGAAACTGATTTTGCTCTTGACGTTTAATTGTGAAGATAATAAATGAATCGGTAACGCTCCAGGACAAAACACAGAGTAGAGTAGCACAGGGCACTAATTGGGGGGGGGGGGGGGGCACATTGAAGTAGGGTAAGTAGGGTAGTACAGGGCACTAACTTGGGGGGGGGGGGGGGGGCACATTGAAGTAGGGCAGCACAAGGCACTAACGGGGGACCACATCGAAGTAGGGTAGCACACACGGCACTAATGGGGGGCCCACATTGAAGTAGGGTACAACAGGGCCCTAATGGGGAGGGGGGGGGGGGGGACACATCAAAGGAGGGTAGCACAGGGCACTAACGGGGGGCCCCACATTGAGATAGGGTAGCACCGGGCACTAACGGGAGGGGGGGGGGGGGCACATTGAAGTAGGGTAGCACAGGGCACAAACGGGGGGGGGGGGGGGGGGGGAGGCACATTGAAGTAGGGTAGCACAGGGCACTAATAGGGGGGGGGGGGCACATTGAAGTAGGGTAGCACAGGGCACTGACAGGGGTGGGGGGCACATTGAAGTAGGGGTAGCACAGGGCACTCACGGGGGTGGGGGGCCCACATTGAAGTAGGGTAGAACAGGGCACTAATGGGGGGTCACATTGACGTAGGGTTGCACAGGGCATGGGGGGGGGGGGGGGGGGGGGGGTGACATTGAAGTAGGGTATCACGGGGCACTAATGGGGGGTCACATTTAAAGTAGGGTAGCACAGGGCACTAATGGGGGGTCACATTGAAGTAGGGTAGCACAGGGCATTAACGGGGGGGGGGGGGGGGGGGGGGGGGGTCATTGAAGTAGGGTAGCACAGGGCACTGACGGGGGGCCACATTGAAGTAGGGTAGCACAGGGCACTGACAGGGGGCCACATTGAAGTAGGGTAGCACAGGGCACTGACGGGGGGGGGGGGGGGGGGGCACACATTGAAGTAGGGTAGCACAGGGCACTGACGGGGGGGCACATTGAAGAAGGGTAGCACAGGGCACTGACAGGGGGCCACATTGAAGTAGGGTAGCACAGGGCACTGACGGGGGGGGGGGGGGGGGGGGGGGGGACATTGAAGTAGGGTAGCACAGGGCACTGACGGGGGTCACATTGAAGAAGGGTAGCACAGGGCACTGATGGGGGCCACAATGAAGTAGGGTAGCACAGGGCACTGACAGGGGGCCACATTGAAGTAGGGTAGCACAGGGCACTGATGGGGAGGCCACATTGAAGAAGGGTAGCACAGGGCACTGACGGGGGCCACAATGAAGTAGGGTAGCACAGGGCACTGACGGGGCCACATCGAAGGCTGATCCAACGGACTGCAGGCCAGGCCAGCCAGTGAAAACCCCTGTCTGCAGGGCTGGGGGTGAGCGTCAGCACGTGTCTTTCGTTTTGTGACCTTTTACCATGACCCCTGGGAGGGCACAGTGATAGTGTAAAGGGTGAGATAATGGGCGGTAGGCCGGAGAGGCGGTGAGGAGTGGAGGGAGGCAGGGGGAATGGAGAAAAGTGAGGAAAGGGAGGAGGGAAGGGGTTGAGGTTGGAGTAAAGAGGCGTTTTGCACCTGTTGGATTGACCTCCCTTGAAATGCCGTTTTCCTACCGTGAGATCCTCGGCGATCGAGTTCAGAGAGAGAGAGAGAGAGAGAGAGAGAGAGAGAGAGAGCAGTTGTACCTAGAGTTAAAAGTGTGGAGGGGTAGTGGTGGGGATGGGGTGGGGATTCGAGTCTGGTATGCAATATTGGTCTGTTGATCGAAATGACTTGCTTACTGCTTGAATCTCTGGTGAATCGTTTTCTTTATTCGTCTGTCTGTCCGTTAGTCTGACTGTCCGACGGCGTACTTGCTGACGACGGACTCTCTGTCTGTCTCTGTCTCTGTGTCGGTCTCCCTCTTTCTCTGTCTCTCTGTCTGTCTTTGTGTCTCTGTCTCTCTATGTCTATGTCTGTGTCTGTCTCTCTCTCTGTCTCTGTCTGTCTGCCTGTCTGTCTGTCTGTCTGTCTGTCTGTCTCTCTCCCCCTCCCCTCTCTCTCTCTCTGTCTCCGCCAGCTGCCCAATGTAGCAGCTGTTGGTGGTATACAATGCTGTGGGGTCTCTCTCTGATGCAGAGTCTAGCTGCATGTTTTGTCTTTTGTTCACTGCCGGTGTTTGTCTTACCTTCAGCTCTGTTGGCGTCACCCCTCTTCTGTTGAATGATGGTATTGACGTCTTGGCATTCGAGAAGAGTACACCTTGTGAAATCTCTCTCTCTCTCTCTCTCTCTCTCTCTCTGACCTTTGATCATGGAAATAGTATTTGCACGACTGAAATGTTAAAGATGCTGAGGGCAATGTTGTGAATTTTGCCTGAGAGCAAGAATGACTAACTTTCTCTCTCTCTCTCTCTCTCTCTCTCTCTCTCTTTGAACTTTGATCATGGAAATAGTATTTGTTTGCACGCCTGAAATGTTAAATATGCTGAGGGCAACGTTGTGAATTTAGCCTGAGAGCAAGAATGACTGTCTTCTTCATTTTTTTTTTCACTATGGGTGCTGACGTCGAGTCATGCCGAAGAAGATGGATACATTCGCACCGACACGATTTGACCTGTTGCTGTTTAAAGGCAGTCGGCCAGTCCCGTGCCACGCAGGAAGTTTTGATGGCAAGATGCTCCCCGGTTTGGACAGTGCCCTTGTACAGTGTGTTGTCCTCTCTGTAGAGCCCCATGCGTACAAGGGTAATGTGTGATAGAGTGTCCGTGAGCTGTTCTGTAACTCCTTTGGCTGTGAAGAAGGGTTCCCTTTCGAGCCATTGCCGCTGTCTGACAGAACGACAAACATTTCCTTTCGTGACAGCGCTGTGCTTTGTGTCTGACAGCCTTTCATTACACCCACCACTAGACGTATGATACGACAGGTTAAAAAATCCTTAACAAAATTTAGAAAGAGAGGGGTTATTTTTTTCCTAAACTTTTTTTTTTAATTATTAAATGCTGATAGATGAGAATAAGAGTGATTAAGATGATGCTATAGATTTCCATCTCTCGTCTGAGACTAAATGACAGGGCTGTACTCTACGCTTCCTTTCATTATATATCCCGGCGTCAACCAGGCCCGGGAGATACAGGCACCTGCAGTGTTGGTCAGGAAATTTGAGCAACACTCTCAGAAACGCATCCATTAAGTGAATGAAACTCTCGACCGTGTGGTCCCAGTCTCCCCAGCTGAGTCCGCAGCAAACTCAACTCTGGGTAGGAGCCGGTCGGGGCAGTAAAACCCACAAGACTCTGATGGGATTCGAACCCACGACCTCCCAGCCGGGAGTCCGCGACGCTAACCACTTCGCCACGGCAGCTGGTAGAGCGAGGGTTAGTTAGTAAGGACAAGTCCTGTACTTTGTTTGTCTATGTCCTTGGCGATAACTAACCCCCTGTCTTTCTAAATTTTGCTTCATTTTCCGCCCTCAGTCACACCGTTTTGAAACTTAAAAGCCTTAACAATTAAACAATATCGATTTCATGAATTTTCCATCAACAAATCATGTAAGGTGTGGCGTCAATGTCCACACCTCGTTCAGAATCTTTCTGGTGCCCCGACTGGTCCCGGATGTTCCTCCGTGGTCTGACTGTCCAGTTGTGTCCAGTGTGTGCAGCAAAGACCGCACAACGGACATCATGGGATCACTGGTCAACCTGCTCTTATGATGGTGACAACTTTGGGTGATAAAGCGTTTCAGAGACACCTGACGTTGTGTGACGCAGTATTTCAGAGACACCTGACGTTACGTGACATAGTCTTGGTGATACCTGATGTTGCGTGACATAGCGTTTCAGTGGCACCTGCATTTAGTGCAATCTGGCGTTGTGTGACTTGGTATTTTAGTAACACCCGACACTGAGTGATGCAGAACAGGTAAATGTACATGGGAAAATGCGGTCATTTTTGCCTGTGAAGTATACGAAGGACTTCAAGGAAAGGAAGAAACACTTGCAATTGCAATAGGCCTGGAAGACGCTTACAACAAAGTCACGCTCTCGCTTCTCATGGAGCCACTCCTTGACTTTGGACTCAGCAGGTCATTTACACGACGAATTGCAGCAGCAGTCGTGGAGTGAACCCGTCATCCTACGATTTAGCGACCAAACGTCTGAACCTCATGAACTCTCCATGGCATTATCTCAAGATTCTCCCCTCTCTCCTGTTCTATACAATGTTGACGCTAAAGGTCTTGCAGACCTCAACAGAAACAAAATTGCTGGAACGCTAACACACGCAGATGACAGTCTGATCTACGAAAGACCAAGGAATGCTCGAGAAAGAGCGCAAGCTGTTCAGCAGTAGCTGAACAACATTGCACAGTGGTGTCAAGAAACTGGATCGTCCACCAACCCTACGAAAGCCCAGACATTGTTCTGCACTGCAAACAAGACACCAGGATAACTATCCTCGCCAGCTTCCTTCAATGGAATACAAATTGAATCAACTGACAACCAACGCTATTCGGGTGCAGGCTTTGGTAGAATGTGGACCTTTAATAAGGTATGTTGAAAATATTTTTTCTTGAATGCAAACAGGGCCTATCTACCATGAAAGCAAAGGCAGTTAAAGGCATTGAACAGCAGCATCTCTACAGCATGTGTCACACAGTCGTGTTAAATGCGAGGGCAATCCTCTTATATTAGAAAGAATTAAAAATGAAGCAATGAGACTGATCTTGGAAACTACGAAGGAAACACCGACTGAAACTATGCAATACGTACTTGACCTTCCTTTAGAGCAGGTAAGATACGTGTTAGGACCTGATGTGACAGTAATTTAGTGACACCTGGCATGACGTTGCAGTTATTTTAGTGTCACCTGGCATGACGTTGCAGTTATTTAGTGACACCTAATATAGTATGATTTGTAACACATGACACGATGTGACGTGGTAATTTAGTGACACACCGACACGACGTGAGCACTGACGCCTGACATAATGTAACATTGTAATTTAGTGACACCTGACATGATGTAACATTGTAATTTAGTGACACCTGACATGATGTAACATTGTGATTTACTGACACCTGACATGATGTAACATTGTGATTTACTGACACCTGACATGATGTAACATTGTGATTTACTGACACCTGACATGATGTAACATTGTGATTTACTGACACCTGACATGATGTAACATTTTAATTCAGTGACACCAGCCATGATGTGACATGGTCATTTAGTGACACCTGCCGTCATGTGCCATTGTAAGTTAGTGATACCTGACACAAAGTCATATGGTGCTCAAGTGAAATTTGGCCTAGTGTGACACAGTATTTGGGTGTGAATCCGGAGACAGTGATACTCACACAACGAAGCATGACATAGAATATCATAGTGACACTCAATGGAGCATGACGTAGAATATCATAGTGATACTCACACAATGAAGTATGACGTAGAATATCATTTGACGGAAAAAGAAGACATCAGACCTGTCTTTTTCAGTGAGTAGAGCGTGGGTTAGCAAAACAACGTATTTTCACATCGTTTTCCTTCCTTGACCTTTTCTGATCTTCATATACACTGCTTCTAGAGTAATGCGGATTGAGACCATCGTTATGCGGGACATCTTTCACCCGAAAACCTTTCAACTTTCGCTGAAGGTCACGGACGTTGACCGTCTGATGAACTCATTGACATCTAGTAAAGTGACGCTGATGATTTGCGTATCTTGGGTATATCATCATTTAATTAGCAGTTGGCTGTGGTGTGGCTGGGGTTGGTTCCCATGTTTCTGGCAGTGTTCTGATGCGCACAGCGTGTGTTTAGGAGCGCTCGGCGCTCATGCGTGCGGGCATCAAAGCACGTGCATTCCGTCATTCATTGTCCGCTTGGTTACGAAAGTGAACTGAGGACGCATGGTGGAAGTCTTTGAGGTGTCCAACTGTTCTTCTGAAAGCTGCGGGAACACTACAGAATTTCTTTTCCTTGGGGGGAAGGGGGGGGGGGGAGGAGGAGCATTATCTACATAAGCAAACATACACGTATATCAAAAAAAAAAAAAAAAAAAAAAAAAAAAAAAAAAAAAGAAAAGAAAGTAAGTTTCTTCTGCCTTTCAAGTCGACCCGAGTGAGCGGCCAGGGAAAGACAAACGAGTGTTGGTTAAAAAAAGGGCAGTAATTCATTTGTTTGTTCACTCATTCACGGGAGATGGGTATCGTAAGCTATTGCCTACGACAGCTTTTAGAAATCAGAATCCAGATTTTATCGTACCTTCCCTCAGAAATGTTTCTTACTTTTAGCACGCGCAGACACATAAAAATACACAATGACACACACACACACACACACACACACACACACACACACACACACACACACACACACACACTCACACACGCACACACACACACACACACACACTCACACGCACACAGAGGCACAGAGAGAGAGAGAGAGAGAGAGAGAGAGAGAGAGAGACACACACACACACACACACACACACACACACACACACACACACACACACACACACACACACACACAGATAGACAAAGTAGCAGTATTAACGACAGCCATAGCATGTTATGCGACGGGGTTTCATCATAAAAAGGAGAACAGAAAGAAAGGGCAAAAGAAAAAAAAAAAAAAAGAAAAAAAAGACAAAAAGAAAAGAAGAAAGAGAGAGAGAGAGAGAGAGAGAGAGAGAGAGAGAGAGAGAGAGAGAGAGAGCGCCTGACTAACAGTGTGTGTTGACGTTGGCAAGAGGGATGAGAGGCTGCAGTCAGTGAGCGGTGAAGACAGGAGTGGGGCTTCCCGGGGGTCAGGAGTTGGCCATTCAGACTGTGAGACAACACATCATCCACCGACTGACCCTCGGAAAACAGGACGATGGGTCACTACCTTGTGATGGTGATGGCCACTCTGTTGTTCGTGGGAAGCGGTGTGGGGAGACACACGCCTGCAGGACTGGCGGGTCGTTGAAGGCATCCCCCTCCATGATTGGAGAGTCAGCGCCACCACAGTCTCCCACAACGGCCAACGTCCACTTGCCCAGGGAGAAGACAGTAAAACTGGATGACTGGGTTTGCGGAACGATCTAACGAATAGTGAACAACGCAAAGCGTGACATGTCTCCAGACGGAGACCTTCCGCAGATACTTCACTGCCACTAACGACTGCCAACATTCGGTCTTACTCCAACCAGCTGTGCATAGTGTGAAAGTTCACGTCCCTTCCAACCATGATGTTTTTCCCCTCCGTTCTCCTCTGGACCTTTTGACCTTCATGAGGAGGAGAGAATAAAATTGGGATCACTAGGCCGGCACAAGAATCAATCGGACATAGGAAAAGACAGAAGCAACAGGTTTAGACCTATTGGTCGTCTTCAGGTAAAACATCAACCAGCGGCCCCTCCGAAAAGCAAAGCAGCTGACTGCGTTGATAGAGAAAATGAAGATGAAGTGTGATGGCAGTTGTCTTCTCATGCGCGCGGTGATTGAAGGTCAGGGAATGGAACATTCCAGACCTCGAGAAACTTTCCGAAGATGGTGCTGATAATGAGAAGAATGCCAACGGAAGTCATAGGCACAAGGGCACGTACTGGAACTTGGCAGGCAAGGGCACCACCAGTAGACACACTCACACACACTAGAACATGGCAGGCAGCACCATCAGTAGACACACACACACACACACACACACACACACACACACACACACACACACACACACA
>JADBJO010000274.1:582500-595000 GCA_016801955.1 Conus betulinus | reverse complement strand
TTTTGGTTTACAGGGGTGAGTGTTGTTGTTGTTTTTTTGTTTATAGGAGTGAGTGTTGTTGCTGTTTTGTTTTACAGGGGCGAGTATTGTTGTTGTTTTTTGGTTTGCAGGGGTAGTTTTGTTGTTGTGTATGTTTACAGGGTTTTTTCCATTGCTGTTTTTTTTTTTTTTTTTTTTTTTTTTTTTTTTTGTAAGGGGGGCTGGTTTTACGTTTTGTTTACAGGGGTGAGTATCGTTGTTGATGCTTTAGAATATTGGGTTTTGCTTTGGTTAACAGGGTGACTTTTGTTGTTGTTGGTTTGGTTTACAAAGGTAGGTTTGTTGTGGTTGTTGCTTCGATTCACAGTGTTACTTTTGTTGTGGTGGTTTGGTTTACAGTCGGGGTGGGGTGGGGGGGGGGGGGAGGAGGATTCGTTGTTGTTTTGGTTTACAGGCGGGGTAGTTGATAGGTGTAGGTTTTGTTTTAGGGTAGGTTTTACACGTGTTGGTTTGATTTACGGGGGTAAATATTGTTATTGTTGTTTTCATTTACAAGGACTGTCGTGTCTGTGTGGCCTGATAGTTCAGCAGAGTATACTCTCGAAATGATCCCTAAAAGCAAGCGCAGTGTGGTCTTGAAACTTAGTGGAGGTGGTGTACAATAAATGAACTCGTCCGCACGCAGTGACGCCTCCATGATGAAACTGAAACTGAAACTTTACGAGGATATTTTTGAGTTGTTTTGGTTTGCAAGGTTAATGTTTGTTGTTGTCGTTTTGGTTTACAAGGCCAGAAAATAGTTGTTTAGACTGACAGGTTTATGTTTTTCTGTTGGGTAGGTTTTGTTGTTGTTGATCAGGTTTACAGGTGTAGGTTTTGTTGTTGCTGATCAGGTTTACAGTGGTAGTTTTGTTGCTGTTTTGGCTTATAGGGGTTGGTTTTGTTGTTGATCAGTTTACAGGCGTAGGTTTTGTTTTTAGTTATTTTGAGTTACAGGGGTAGGTTCTGTTGTTGATGATTAGGGCTTACAGGGGTAGGTTTTGTGTAGCTGTTATGATTTACAGGGGTAGATTTGCTGTTGTTTTGGTTTACAGGGATAGGTTTTGTTTGTTATTTGTTTGGTTTGGAGGGTAGGGTTGTTGTTGTTGCTGTTGTTGTTGTTGTTGTTTTGGTTTTGTGGTTGTTCGTTTCATCTTGTGTCTCCCTCAGTGTTACCAGCCCGACGCCACTGATTACGGCTTCCCAAGACAATGCAACACCTAGATGCGGTCTGTCCCTCTAGCGACAGCACCAGTTTTCCCTCAAGGAGCTATCAATGTAAGATAATCAAGAGGCGACCCACCAGGGGAGACACTGCACTGCTGCTGAGCCACTTCCGTGGTGTTGAGTGGTGCCTGTTCTGATTCAACCTAGGCAGGACACTGCTCACTGTGGACAGTCACTGCATAGTCACGGGGCCAGCGTGAGTGAGCGCCCACCTCCGCAGGATCAACATCACCCAGACAAAGAGCCACAGCAGAAACAACACTGGCCACAACTTCATCAGCAGAGACTGAGGCAGGGCCGGGTGCGCCGTGTTCACGGGGGGTCTGACCAGGAACCCTGATGTACCCAACGGCTGCTTTGCCACCCCTGTATAGCCCCGCCTGTGTGTGAATCACGGACAGACACTAAGGGTAACCTCCCCTTCCGTTCTCTCATTCTCCACCCCCACCGCCCCCTTTCCTTCCACTCGTTTACTGACTTACTCCTCCATGACTCGTCTTCTCCGTGGGTGAGTGGGTAGAGCGGTGTACCGCACAAAAAGTTACCCTCTGCTTCCCTTTTGACCTGTGGACCAGTCTGAAACACCCATCTCGCGCCGAATTGGAGAAGATAAGTGACTGCTCATTCTTCATTTTCATTGCCCTGAATGTTGTTTATTTTGCTTGAAGAAGGCTTAAGAGGTCGAAAGGAGTCATGTTTTGTCTTGTCATTTGTTTTTTTTCCCCTTTGTCTGGCGGATTAAAAACAATTTTTCTTTACACAATCTGAAAGGTATTTTCGCTCTAACGAGAGGGTCATTTATTCCAGTTATGAAAGCTGCTAGAGACTCTGAGCGTCTGTACTGAAGACAGAGCACTGGTTACGTTGTCTTTTTTTTTTTTTTTATGGGGGTAACACTCATTCTTACTGACGTAAGGTCGGATCGGGGGTGATGTGCTGGAGTGACCCGGGATGAACAGTGTGTGTGTGTGTGTGTGTGTGTGTGTGTGTGTGTGTGTGCAACGGAGAGCGACGAATACACCGTTTCACTTCGACTCTCCGGTGTTAGCAGTATTAAAAAAAAGCATGCAATAGTAGACCTGAACACTGGAGGATGATAACATTGTTAGCAGCATTACAAAAGCATGCAACGGTAGATCTGAAAACTAGAGGATGATAATTTTGTTAGCACTATTAAAAAGCATGCAATAATAGACCTGAGAACCGATGATGATAACATTGTTAGCAGTATTAAAAAATGCAATAATAGACCTGAAAACCGGATGACGATAACATTGTTAGCAGTATTAAAAAAAAAACATGCAACAGTCGACCTGAAAACCGGATGATGATAACATTGTTAGCAGTATTGGAAAAAAAAGCATGCAATAGTAGACCTGCACGCTGGATGATTATAACATTGTTAGCAGTATTAAAAAAAAAGCATGCAATAGTAGACCTGTACGCTGGATGATGATAACATTATTAGCAGTATTAAAAAAAAAACATGCAACAGTAGACCTGAAAACCGGATGATGATAACATTGTTAGCAGTATATAAAGAAAAAGCATGCAATAGTAGACCTGCACGCTGGATGATGATAACATCTCCACGGGGTTTGTTTGAAGGGGGGCAAAGTGAAAGCATCCCTCCACCCCACCACCTTCCACTGCCCCCCCTCCCTCTCCTCTTCCTCCCAGTTGAAGTTCATCTGCGTTCAGGGGTGAACTCAGCCTGCTAATGCAGCACACAGCCACTAATTGGCTCACCACGGGTACAACGTTTGAGTTTCACCCACCGCCCTCCCCTCCTCCCGCTGCCCTCTCCCACCCTCCTCCCATCTGCCCCCCCCCCCCCCCCACACTCCTCCCCATCTATTACTAAATCTTCTGCGCGTCTGGCAGATGCCAGAAATTGGGGCAGCCCATTAGTGTTCCGCTGCCCATTCAATTTGGAACGAGACGCAGAAGAGGAGCGAGAGGAAGAGGAGGAGGAGGAGGTGGAGTAGCAGTTTGTCATGTTGTACTCACTTTGTAGTCCTGTCGTGCGCCTGCTGTTTATGTTGTTGATGAACTTCGCCTGGTAGCTCTGTGTGGAAAAACAGCCTACTCAGAGAGAAATATGACCGTTCAATTTTCACTGTCAGAACACACACACACACACACACACACACACACACACACACACACACACACACACGCACGCACGCACGCACGCGCGCACGCACGCACGCACGTACGCACGCACGCACACACGCACACATACAATACATACATACACACACACGCGCACACACACACACACACATATACAGACACACACACATACACATGCACACACGCACGCACACACACACACACAGAAACGCGCGCGCGCGCGCACACACACACACACACACACACACACACGCACGCACGCACGCACGCACGCACACATACAATACATACATACACACACACAACACACACACACATATACAGACACACACACATACACATGCACACACGCACGCAAACACGCACACACACACACAGAAACGCGCGCGCGCACGCGCGCGCACACACACACACACACACACACACGCGCGCACGCACACACACACACACACACACACATACACACACACATATACACACACGCATACACACACACACACACACACACACACACACACACACACACACACACACACACACAAACACACACACACACAAACACACACACACACACACAGACGCACGGACAAAAACGCGCTCACAGATGTTTGTAGAAAGGGCACGCAGACAGACACAGCTCCGGTCGTGGGGATGGTGGGCAGTCTTAGATGAGGGGCACACCGGCGGCTCTGTGAATAGGACAAGAGCTTTGGTTCGTCTGACGTGGACCACTCGAAGAGTGCCCCGAGTAAAGGTCAGTTCTCTTTGTCAACATGGCCTTGGGCTGCAGATGCTATGCTCCCATACAGCGCTGGTCCCCCCCCCCCCCCTTCTAACCTTCTGGTAATGCAGTGTCAGGGGCTTCCCGTGATGTGACTGTGCCTGATCTGATTCCTGCTCCACTGTGCTGACCATTAAGTAAACATCTAGTGAGAGTGCAGAGAGAGAAAGAACAACCAAGAGAAAAGGAAAGCAGGAATAAAGTACGGACTTAAAACACATAAGCAAAGGAAGGCTATAACGAGAGAGAGAGAGAGAGAGAGAGAGAGAGAGAGAGAGAGAGAGAGAGAGAGAGGCACAACAAGCTGTACACATCACAGGGCTCTGTAGTGACCGAAGGCGTGATTCGGTGCCAATGCCGACACGTCTGGTCAGAGCGTGAAGACGATGTGCACGCTGTGCTGCTCTCTGAGCGTGCTGTCTGCTGGCTTCACGCCTGCTTTGACAACAACAGCACATGCTCCTGCTCCCTTCACACCTCACCCCCTCCATGCCCCCCCCCCCCCCCCCCCTCCATCCCCCTACCTTCACTGCAGACTCCCTGCAGCCAGGATTCAAAATGGTTTTGTTATTAGTATCCTTGACAGCACAGAGGGATATTAGAACTGCTCAGTATTTAGCGAAATTGCGCTGCCAGAAGACTTCATTTATCTCACAGTGACATCGGCATCATTAGTAGTGTTGATGAGCTTTTTTTCTGACACTGTTATATCTGTGAGCAGTTTTTACAGGATTAGCATTGCTAGTGTTCGGTAATTTTTGTTGTTGCAAAATTAGCATAAATGAGCGTTCGCTATTTTTGCAGCCATAGCTTAGTTTGCAGCGTTCGGTAGCTTTTAGTGACATAGGTACTAGTTGCTGCGTTCAGCATTTTTTTTGCGACCATCACTTTCTTCGCAATGTTCTATAGCTTTGAGCGAACCATGCCTTTTTCCTGTGTATTTTTTTAAAAAAAAAAATATATATATATTTTTTTTAGCAACGTTCAAGAACTTTTTCCGACCATGGCTTTGTTAGTAACGTTCAATAGCTTTTTGCGATTATGGTTTGTTAGCAACGTTTTTGCGATTATGGTTTTGTTAGCAACGTTCAATAGCTTTTTGCGATTATGGTTTTGTTAGCAACGTTCAATAGCTTTTTGCGACCATGGTTTTGTTAGCAACGTTCAATAGCTTTTTGCGATCATGGTCAGCAACGTTCATTTAATGAATTTTTTTTTTGCGATCGTGACTTTGTTAGCAACGTTCAATCACTATTTGCGACCGTGGCTTTGTCAGTAACGTTCATTCAACAGCGTTTTGCGACCATGGCTTGCTAGCAGCGCTTAATAGCTCCTGTGGCCTGCACTGAAACATGTTATCGGGCCAGTACAGTGCAAAAATGACGGGCCAAAACCAACACCACGTACAGAATGGCTTGGTACTGTCCCACTCAGTCTCGCTTAATTGCGCACACACTGCAAGCCAAGCTGAAGCTGCCCCTGAAATCCATCATCGAGGAGTACAAAGTGGTAGAAGCAAAGTTACTACCATACTTGAGGACTACGGAAAAAAGAATATGAGAGCAATCCCCCTCCCCACCCCCCCCCCCGCCCCAGCAAAGCCAAACACTTGCAGAAAATAGAGAGTTCAGGAGGCAGTGTACATAGCAAAGGAAAATCTCCAGATCAGGGAAATAACAGGATACACACAAACCAACAGAGAAGGGCTGGGGTCAAAGGTATTGAAGGGAGAGAAAACAGGAGGACACACACAAACCCAATAGAGAAGGGCTGGGGTCAAAGGTATTGAAGGAGAGAAAACAACAGGACACACACAAACCAATAGAGAAGGGGCTGGGGTCAAAGGTATAGAAGGGAGAGAAAAACAACAGGACACACACAAAACCAATAGAGAAGGGCTGGGGTCAAAGGTATTGAAGCGAGGGAAACAACAGGACACACACAAGCCAATAGAGAAGGGCTGGGGTCAAAGGTATTGAAGGAGAGAAACAACAGGACACACACAAACCAACAGAGAAGGGCTGGGGTCAAAGGTATTGAAGGGAGAGAAATAACAGGACACACACACAAACCAATAGAGAAGGGCTGGGGTCAAAGGTATTGAAGGGACGGAAATTACAGGACACACACACAACCAATAGAGAAGGGCTGGGGTCAAAGGTATAGAAGGGAGAGAAACAACAGGACACACACAAACCAATAGAGAAGGGCTGGGGTCAAAGGTATTGAAGCGAGGGAAACAACAGGACAGGACACACACAAGCCAATAGAGAAGGGCTGGGGTCAAAGGTATTGAAGGGAGGGAAATAACAGGACACACACAAAACCAATAGAGAAGGGGCTGGAGTCAAAAGAAAATGAAGGGAGGGAAACAACAGGACACACACAAGCCAACAGAGAAGGGCTGGAGTCAAAAAGAATTGAAGTGGTGGGCAAAGGCAAAAGGGAAAAGAAAAGAGAGGTGTGGTAATGCAGAGAGTGAAGAAAGAAGAGGACGCCCCAGAGAATCTGGAAGGCAGTCAAGCAAGACCAACAATGGCCTGCACTGCGAAGGCAAAACGAAGGTAAAACGGTCTTCATTGGATTGAATAAGGCAAGACCAACAATGGCCTGCACTGCGAAGGCAAAACGAAGGTAAAACAAGTCTTCATTGGATTGAATAAGGCAAGACCAACAATGGCCTGCACTGCGAAGGCAAAACGAAGGTAAAAAAAAAGGTCTTCATGGATTGAATAAGGCAAGACCAACAATGGCCTGCACTGCGAAGGCAAAACGAAGGTTTAAAACAAGTCTTCATTGGATTGAATAAGGCCACATAGCTCCTAGCATCAGCTTCACTCTTAGATCTGTGTACGACCTCCTGCACTGGAATTTCAACTCGGTGAAACGGGGAAAATCAGATGAAAGATCAAGTCTGCTCTGTCAGTGTAAAGCTAACCCAGTGAAGTTAGGCAGTAAGTCACAGTCAGCGGCTGAAGGAGATCGTTCATGCAGCTAGCGCTGCCAGAGGAAACACTACGCTACCAGAGATTCTACCCATGACGTTGTTAACGGCAGAAGGCCACAAATCATGGTCTGGAACATCTGTGATATCAACAGCTTGGAAAAACGAAGTTTACTGGATGGAGCAGACAGCTGAGAGTGCACAGCAGCCCTTGTAGAACAGGAATAACTATTCAGTCTTCAGGAAAAGAAACAATGAGATCGGATAGTGTACTCAACCCAGGTCTGTCAACCGCACAATGGAGCAAGCTCACCTCTACAAGACCGAATAGTATGCCCGTCTGGTCAGCAGTTTGGGGAATCGGGCTTCCAAGCCACAGTTCTCGCCATGGAAGCTGGAGCAAAGGGATGTGCAAGCTCATCAGCCCGTGATCTTGTGAAATAGCTCGTTAATTATGGTAAGAATGGACTGGAGGTCTAAAGGCAATGGTAAAGGTAGGTGAGTTCCAGCTGTATCTGTTTGAAAAGGACAGAGTGAACTTTATCAGGTTATCGTTATCGGTGTCAGAGAGACAAGAGTTTGTAACGGCAACGCCGTGAGACGCCCAGCCATCCGGCCGTTTGCAGGTTGCTCACTGAAGATTTGCTGCCACTTTTCCCACCGTTCCTTCCCACTGTACCGTCTGTGACAGACCGGACATCAGGCAGCAGAGAGGTTGAAGGAAAAAGGAAGGAGGAAAAAAGCGACAAGAACTTCCTCAGCGTTTGCCCCCCCCCCCCCCCCCCCCCCACGGGCTGTCTCCCAATCATGACATCACGACCAGCTTAACCAATGGGCTTTGAGCGACTCATTCGCAGGCTGACATACATATTCCTGTGACGTCATTGTCCAATGGACCGGGGCCAACGATAACGGCGAGAGCTGGGTGGAGGGGGAAATGGACGGGGATGCGCGGAGCGGGGAGGGATGGCTGCATGCATGGGAACTGCGATGCTTGCCAAGAGCGACTGGAGCTGGTGCCGAGTTGTGTGGTCAGTGACATCATGGCCCTGTCTGCTGCAGGGCTGGTGGACCAGGGGATGGGTGGAGGTGGTGGGGGGGGGTTTGGGGGATGGTGGTGGTGGGGTGAGGAACTGGACTTGGACATACTGGGCTGCAGACCACAGGCAAGTTTGATCAACACATCCTGAATGACGTTTGATCAACACATCCTGAATGACGTTTGATCAACACATCCTGAATGACGTTTGATCAACACATCCTGAATGACATTTGATCAACACATCCTCAATGACGTTTGATCAACACATCCTCAATGACGTTTGATCAACACACACTGAATGACGTTTGAATGACGTTTGATCAACACATCCTGAATGACGTTTGATCAACACATCATGAAAGAAGTTTTGATCAACACATCAAAGACCTGAATGACGACGTTTGATCAACACATCCTGAATGACGTTTGAATGACGTTTGATCAACACATCCTGAATGACGTTTGATCAACACATCCTGAATGACGTTTGATCAACACATCCTGAATGACGTTTGATCAACACAGCCTGATGACGTTTGATCAACACATCCTGAAAGACGTTTGATCAACACAGCCTGAATGACGTTTGATCAACACATCCTGAATGACGTTTGATGATCAATCACACAGCCTGAATGACGTTTGATCAACACAGCCTGAATGAATGTTTGATCAACACAGCCTGAATGACGTTTGATCAAGACATCCTGAATGACGTTTGATCAACATCCATCCTGAAAGACATCCTGACGTTTGATCAAGACAGCCTGAATGACGTTTGATCAACACAGCCTGAATGACGGTTTGATCAACACATCCTGAGTGCAGTTTGTCACCTATATGTCATGGTAAAAGTGGAATCCACACATCCCGAATACAGTTTGTCACCTGTTTGTCCAGGTAAACTGGAATCAACACATCCTGAATGCAGTTTGTACCTCTGTGTGGAAGTAAACTGGAATCAACACACCCTGAATGTAGTTTGTCAACTCTAGGTGCAAGTATAGAGTTGTTAGTGTAGGTCTTCTTTGTCTTTCTTTTTAAAAATAAATTCTTAAGATTCCCATTTTCGGAAAACTGAATGTAAACAAAAATCTGCTGTTTTCGCTGCTTTTTGCACTAAAAAGTTATGTTCTGTTTGTCTGTTTTTTCCTATTTTTCCCTTGTAAACATTTTACATGATTTGATTATTGGTCACTATTCCCTCTGGTTTTTAGTATTCTGCGAAAAGCATCATGTTAGCTGTTTCCTTTGTTTTTCACTTTCTGTGATTCGTTGATCGATAAGTTCTGTAGTTCTCTTTAACCTTTGTACGTGGTATGGTTTGTATGCCCACCCTTTCATGATTGCCCCAAGTCAAACAGAACAAACTACTGTGTCTGTCTGTCTGTCTGTCTGTCTGTCTGTCTGTCTGTCTGTCTCTCTCTCTCTCTGTTTTTCCACCTTCCATCATCAAACATGAAGATCTGGGTCTTCGCTGGTGATGATACAAACAAGTCGCCTTCGCTTCTTCCCGGTACCACTGCTTCAGTTTTACAAAAAAAAAAAAAAAAGGCTGTAAAGAGAAGAAGGCTTTCCGTCGACAGGCTGTAAAGAGAAGGCTTTCCGTCGACAGGCTGTAAAGAGAAGAAGGCTTTCCGTCGACAGGCTGTAAAGAGAAGAAGGCTTTCCGCCGACAGGCTGTGAAGAGAAGAAGGCTTTCCGCCGACAGGCTGTAAAGAGAAGAAGGCTTTCCGCCGACAGGCTGTGAAGAGAAGAAGGCTTTCCGCCGACAGGCTGTGAAGAGAAGAAGGCTTTCCGCCGACAGGCTGTGAAGAGAAGAAGGCTTTCCGCCGACAGGCTGTGAAGAGAAGAAGGCTTTCCGCCGACAGGCTGTGAAGAGAAGAAGGCTTTCCGCCGACAGGCTGTGTGAAGAGAAAGAAGGCTTTCCGCCGACAGGCTGTGTGAAGAAGAAGAAGGCTTTCCGCCGACAGGCTGTGAAGAGAAGAAGGCTTTCCGCCGACAGGCTGTGAAGAGAAGAAGGCTTTCCGTCGACAGGCTGTAAAGAGAAGAAGGCTGTAGAAACGAGGCCTGAATGGTGTAACTGTGCCGATGACGTCATGAGCTTGGAGAGAGAGACGCGGAGGGTGGGGTGTGGGGGAGGGAGGGGAGGGGTGGGTAGCAGGTGGTTGCGTTCGTTGCACGTGCTGACGGTGCTGACAGAGCAGCCCAAGACGTAAACGTTGTGTATAGGGGCAAGGCGTCACACTAACCCGTTAGGGAGGGGGAGAAGAGGGAGGGGGAGGGGGGGGGGCTAAAACTGTCGGCGGCTGATTCCAAGCCATCATAGCCGTTACAGGGAAAAACAAAAAAAAACAAAACAGAGTAGAGGAAGGGAAAGAGGAGAGGAAGGGAAGGAATTGCAGAGAGAGAGAGAGAGAGAGAGAGAGAGAGAGAGAGAGAGAGAGAGAGAGAGAGAGAGAGAGAGAGAGATTTACGTGTTTTTACACGTGCATGATTTTGTGTGTGTGCGTATGCACGCTTGAATATCAGTATGCACGTTTATGTATATTTGTGCTCGCACAGGTGCATGTGTGTGTACACATTATGGATTTAAATGTATGTGTGTGTGTGTGTGTGTGTGTGTGTGTGTGTGTGTGTGTGTGTGTGTGTGTGTGTGTGTGTGTGTGGCTGCTAAGTAGTGTCAGGTGCGGCAGGGACACTTGGGGTTGTAAAGAAGACGTGGCAGTAAATATTATGTCTGTCTTGGGGGACAGCTGATCTCTGTCGACTGTCTCTGAGACATGCAGCACAGGTGGGGAACCAGTGTCTGTGTGATCGTGATGGCACACACACAACACACACACACACACACACACACACACACACACACGCACGCACGCACGCACGCACGCACGCACACACACACACACACACACACACAGAGAGAGAGAGAGAGAGAGAGAGAGAGAGAGTGTATTTTGAAAGAAAGGAGGAGGGGGCGGGGGGGGGGGGGGGGGGGGGGGGATCATCGCCTGTAGCGATGCAGGGAAGTCTGACCCCCAGGGTAGGATGCCCTACCCCAGCATGCAGGGGGTAGAGAGAAACCAGAAGATCCCCGTGAAGAAAGAGGTGGGAAGTAGGTTTTTTTTTATGTGTGAGAGCTTTGGCGGTTATTTGAAAATCATCTTCTGACTTGGGTTTTATTTTATGCATTTATTACTTTTTTTTTTTTGTGAGCTTTGAAAGGCTTGATTTTATTTCATAAGGTGTCTTCAACTCTGTCTATCTGTCTGCCTGCCTACTTATCTGTCTGTCTGTGTGTCACTGTCTTTCTGTCTGTGTCTTTCTGTCTATCTGTCTGTGTGTCTCTCTGTCTCTGTCTGTCTGTCTGGCTATCTGTCTGTCTGTCTGTCTGTCTGTCTGTCTGTCTCTCTCTCTCTCTCTCTCTCTCTCTCTCTCTCTCTCTCTCTCAGCCAGTTGATGGACACCTCTGTTGGTCCACCAGAAGAGCGGTCAGGCAGGCCATGGTCCGGAATAGGTCGTCCGGTGGTTGTCAGAATATCTGTGTAGCTTCGTACAGGAGCTTTGAGGGATCCCGCCGTTCTCCGTGTGAATGACGTGCCCTGCTCATCGCTGCTGACTCTTTTGGGTGGATTCTTGACGCAGGGACATCTGCACTTTCCCAGAAGATTTTTAAGATTTACCAGTCTACACTTTCAGAAGATCTAAGATTTACCAGTCTACACTTCGAGAAGATCTATACTAAGATTTACCAGTCTACACTTTTCCAGTCTACATTTTCCAGAACATTTAAGGTTTACTAGCCCACGCTTTTCCAGACGATTTCAGACTTGACACTTTGTCTTGCCATCTGATGTTGCTGCTCCTGTGCAAGGAAGGCTGGTGGAGTTGTCCCACTTTTTGAAAGTCGTCGGCAGGCCTCACAGCGCTCTGAACCACGGCTCTGCACATGGCCACTGTAGTGGAGATTCTCATGCCGTGATTGTCTGATTGTCCCAGTGGCTTTGTGAATCTGCTGAAGGTAGCGCTGTCCTTTGTGATTCTCAGTGTCTTCCCTGTGCCCAGAGATCTTTTGCTGCTTACGGTGCTGCCCAGTTAGTAGAGCTTGTCCACAGTCTAGTTCTCTGTGTCGCTGCCCACAACAGGCGGTGGGAGGTGGACCACTGGCAGCCGGGATGGGAAGGGCTGGAGCATGGCCTCTGACCTACAGAGACTGACTTGTGAGGCTTAAAGGTGTGCAGGCTGATGGAAGGGATCTGTCGAGGACTGGATGTCCTCATGGGAAATTTGTGGCACGTGCAGTCATCATCCAAGAGGAACTGATGTACAAAGCCTCAGACACACTCCTG
>JADBJO010000274.1:567500-577500 GCA_016801955.1 Conus betulinus | reverse complement strand
AAAATGAAAAGAATGATAGCTAACATAGAATTCAAAAAAAAAAAAACAACGAATTTCAAACATCGTTAAAAAACGAAATCAAACTAATCCAAAACGACAGAAAAATATTTGTGAAAGCAGACAAAAACCAGTAATTTTTACAAAATGGAATCTAAAGAGTACTCACAACTCCTTGATAAAAACATCCAAAAAAAAAAACAAAAAAAAAACAAAGTTACATATGACCACATTAGGAAAAAAAAAAAGGAGGAGCTTGTACAGCAAATGGACCTAAGTGATAGAGTAGAGACAACAGCAGAAAGAGAAGCTTTTTAACACTCAAAGACCATAAACCTAATTTTTTGAACAACCCAACTTGTAGATTGAAAACCCATCCAAATCCGAATTAGAAAAATCAGTAAAAGCATTTTTTTAGAGAAAACCATAAAAAAAAATAAGAGAGAACACCGAATTCAACCTCTGGAAAAATACATATGAAGTTATACAATGGTTTAAAAAAACTCAACAAGCAAGAAAACACAGTCTTTATAACATTTGATGTAGTAGATTTTTATCCATCTATAGATGAAGAGCTGCTCGCCAAAGCTATAAAATTTGCCAACAAATACACTGAAATATCAGGGTTAGAAATGGAAATCATTTTCCATACAAAGAAAACTTTACTCCACAGCAAAAAACGAGACTTGGACCAAGAACACCAGGAAAAGTTCAACTTTTGATGTCACTATGGGATCGTATGATGGTGCCGAAACCTGCCTGCGAACTTGTCGGACTATTCATGCTATCTAACATTCAAAATAAACTTGGAAAACAAATTGGACTGTACAGAGATGATGGCCTCGCTGCACTGAGTGATAGCCCTAGAAACATTGAAAAAAGAAGAAAAAAGAATTGTGCAAAATCTTCCACGACGACCAAAATTTAAAAATCACCACAGAAGCTAACAAAAAAAATAGTGAATTATTTAGACATCACGTTAGACCTCAACCAACATACATTTAAACCATACAAAAAACCAAATGACACACCTGTCTATGTAAATATCAAAAGTAATCACCCACCTTCCATACTCAAAACGATACCTAGAGGCATAAACAAGAGATTATCTAATCTGTCATGTAATGAAACAGTATTTAACAACACTGCAGCTGAATACCAAGAAGCGTTACACCAAAGTGGCTACAACTACAAATTACACTATGACCCAGGAAATGATATGAGCAGACACAAGAAGAACAGGAAAAGGAAAATCATATGGTACAACCCCCCATATACGATGGAAGAGTTAAAAACAAACGTTGGGAAAGAATTCTTTAAAATTCTGACATCTTCTTTCCCAAAAGAGCACAAGCTGTTTAAGATATTTAACAGGCACAACATCAAATTATCATACTCATGTATGCCGAATCTCAAAAACATCATTGATTCAACCAACAAAACGAAAAGCAGTGCAGAGACAAACGAGGGTGAAGAAGAAAGGAAATCTTGCAACTGTACCAAGAAAAACAACAGTGCCCTCTAAACAATAAATGCCTCCACAGCAATATTGTATACCAAGCCACTGTAAAATCAGAGAACACTGAAGAAACATATATAGGTATCACTGAAAACCAATTTTTAAAACTAGATATGCAAATCATAAACAGTCATTTAACAAAGAAAGATACAAAAATCAAACAGAATTGAGTAAATATATTTGGAAACTCAAAGATAAAAAAAAAAAGACTACAACATATATCCTGGAAAATCTTAAAAAGAGCTGCATCATACAATAACATTTCAAAAAGATGTAATTTATGCCTAACAGAAAAATATATGATCCTATGCAAACCAAAATTAGCAACCCTAAACACTAGAAATCAAAAACACATGAAAAACACTGACCGCACGTGATGGCAGACAGCGAACACGTATAAAAAAAACACCGACAACACCGACCCCCCCCATACCCTGACGACTGCACCAGCAAGAAACAGCGCTGTAGGTTTTAGCACTTACATTTTAATCAAAGTTTTAACAGATGCCGCTCCCAATTAACTATTCCAGACTGAAACATGCCGCTGCTCTCACGCTGCGCTACTGTCCCGTGAACAGCACGGCACGGCAAATGGGATGGGAGGAAGCAGCACGAAGATAACCGATCAACTGATGAGTGAAAATAAAACAAGCTTCAGTCAGCCTCGCTGCTGGAATCCATTTAAAGAGCCCTCTCCAACAAACCTGTTGCCCACTTCTTTTCTCACCACAAACGTAGCGTCGACATGCGATTCTTCTGCATTCAGGTTTAAGGCCCACAACGAGTTCATGTGATGTAGCACCTGTCTAACAATGTACTGATATCACCGCCTCAACAACACCTATCTCACACTGTACTGATATCACCAGATCACCACCTATCTCACACTGTGCTGATATCACCAGATCACCACCTATCTCACACTGTGCTGATATCACCAGATCACCACCTATCTCACACTGTACTGATATCACCAGATCACCACCTATCTAACACTGTACTGATGTTACCAGATCACCACCTATCACTGGATTGATATCACCAGATCACCACCTATCACTGGATTGATATCACCAGATCACCACCTAACACTGGATTGTCATCACCAGATCATCACCTAACATTGTACTGATATCACCAGATCACCACCTAACTCTGGATTGATATTATCAGATCACCAGCTATTTTACACTGTACTGATATCACCAGATCACCAACTAACACTGTACTGATATCACCAGATCACCACCAAATTAACATTGTACTGATATGACAAGAACAACATCTAACACTGTACTGATATTAATAGAACAACAACACTGATCTGACACTGTACTGACGTTACCAGAGTAACACAGTAATCATCGTAATAACGACCTGCCTTTTCGGCCGGTTCTGAGGGAAGGCCCAGTGACGGTGAGGAACGACCCACTGACCACAGGGAAAGTCCTGTTGACCGTAGGAAAAAACTGTAAACCGCGATTCTCTTCAGAGGGTACGTGAGAACTCACGTAGCGAAAGCTTGGCCGTGTCTGGGGTTGTGTTGTCTTCACCTGTCAGCGGAACAGCAACGAGTGAGGCTGCGGAATGCACACGGCACTTGCCTGACCATGGCGTCTTTCGCCGGTGGGCTCAGCAGTCACACCCAGCACAGGCTTCCAAGGGTGCTGCAGGATTGCTCCCATCTGGTTGGTTCGGCAGCTGAGGACAGTACTTCTCTGGGTCCCACTGGCACTCCGAGTGTACATGTCTCTTTTCTAGCTGTAGTTATCACAATAAAAAATAGTAATGATGATGATGATAATGAGGATAATTGTTATGATGAGAAGAAGAAGAAGACTGTTACTACTCCTACTGCTACTGCTGCTACTGCTACTACTGCTACTACTACTACTACTACTACTCTACTACTACTACTACTACTACATAGTTTTATGACGCCAATCCAAAATGGATGCTGTGAAACGCTTCACTGGACCATGAAAATGACTCTGCAATCCTGATGCTTTAGAAAAGAAAAGGAAGCTGTATGAGCACTTCCATGAATACTCACTATCCTTTCATTTACATTATGTGCTTGCACATTTCCTGGTTAAGTACAGATGCATTCTCACACCAAACGTACACAGGCATATTTTTTTCTCTGCACAGAAACGACAAATATTCGATTCGAACTAGGCCCCACTTTGCCTTAATCTGTTCAGGCTTACATCAAAAAGTAATCACTCTGGACACCTCATTCTTTGCAAGCGGAATTCCGTGGTGTTTTTTAGTTGTCATGCTGGCTGCTATTCAATCGCCCGTTTTAAAGGTGTAATATATGGGGAAAAAAAATCAAGATTTTTCTACAAGAAGAGTATGATTCTCACCCGTGTCCTAAACGTCCGTCAAAGTCTTCATTTAGAGCAGAATTAGAAGGGAACATCATTCCCCGAAGTGGAAGTATGGCTGCCTTCATGGCGGGATAAAAGAAAAAAACACGAACAACGATTATACACACAAAACTCCACTCACGCTTTTCGGTAGATGGGATTAATCCTTGCCCGTCTATACAGGGAGTGTCCCGCAGAAGTATCAGCCTGCGTACGCAGAAGGAAGGAAGGGAAATCAGATTTTTTGAAAAGGGAAGGTTTTTAAGAAGGGAAGATCAGATTTTTTGTTGTTGAAAGGGAAGGTTTTTAAGATCAGAATTCATAGAAAGAAAGGAGCGACATTGTCTAGAACTGAAGGCCTTGGCACTGTATTTTGCCAACAGAAAGAGTGAATGTTCTCTGACCATATCCACGCAGCTAGTTAATAGAACGCAAACACCACGTAACGTTCCCATTTGACACCCCGAGCACAAGTTCTCATTCATTCAGAATGAATGCTGACCGAATTTTTGCTAGCAGATCCGAAAATTAGCCGTTTGAGTGAACCTGAAACAACGCGTGTGACCCTAGTGCTGGCAGAACAAACAAACATCGCACACACACACACACGGGCAATGGAGGACACAGTGTCCACTGTCCACACACCCGCCAACACACACACACACACACACACACACACACACACACACACACACACTGGGAAGACTGAATGACCATCTTCCTGATGTGCTGCACACACACACACACAGTTACATCTATCCCCGGTCACAGCACCTATCGGTCAACAATGAAAACACCTTCCTGATGTAGTGGCCTTACAACATTGACAGTCATTTCACCTGTCAGTTTGCAATGAAACATCCTCCTGATGTAGTGGCGTTACAACATTGATAGTCATTTCACCTATCGGTTTTCAGTGAAACATCTTCCTGATGTAGAGATATTACATACATTCAGTGTCATATCACCTGCCTGTTTACAATGAAAACACCTTCCCGATGTAGAGACATTCCATATATTCACGGTCAATGCACCAGTAGGTTTACTGCTAAAACGCCGATCACAGTTCCAAACATGACGTCATTTCAGAGCCAGAAGCGAAACGTCTGTGAACAATTCTTCCTCTTCCTCTCCTTCCTTCTCACCATTTCCTTCTGCCCTCTGACCCCACATCCCCACCCCCCCACCCCCCCCCCCCTGATCACTTGTCGTCCTCTCTGTTTGCCTCCCCCTCATTCGCCGCCCCCACTCGTTTGTCTGTCCGTCAGTCTGTCTCTCTGTCTCTCTCTGTTCTGTCTCTCTCTCTCTCTCTCTCTCTCTCTCTCTCCTCCTCTCTCTCTCTTTCTCTTTATCTTCTCTCTCTTTCCTCTCTCCTTCTCCTCTCTCCCCTCTCTTTCTCTCCTTCTCCCTCTCTTTTTTCTCCCCTTCTCTCCCTCTCTCTCTTTCCACACTCCTTCCCCTCTCTCCAATCTCTCTCCACACAGACACAGACAGACACAGACACCCCCCGCGCGCGCGCGCGCTCGCACGCACACACACACACACACGCAATCACCCACAGACGCACATATACGCACGCGCGCACATACATGCGCCACACACACACACACACACACACACACACACACACACACACACACACACACACACACACACACACACACACACACACACACACACACACACACACACACACACACACACACACACACACACACACACACACACACACACACACACACACACACACACAACACACACACACGCAGGCACGCACGCAAGTACGCACGCATACACACGCACACACAAAACACTACTCTCTGCTCGCGTTTGCCCGCCCGATAGTACACATTCAGGCGTGTTTATTTTCTCCTCAAACATTTGCCTGCTGTTTCTTGCGTCAAAACTGTGAACAAATCCAATGCATGTTCCTTTGTGTAGGGTTTGTTGAATTTTTTCTTTTTTTTTTTTTTTCTTTCCGGGTTTTCTGTTTGTTTGTTTGTTTTTTCGGTCATGTAGATAAAATACCAGACTGTATTCCCCCCAAACTCACTTGGCACCATTCTGCTCTCAGAAGCGGACATGATTCCATGGGTATTCCTTGGAATTCGGGCTTGTTTTGCCTGGCTGAGATATGCCGTTGCATGTAGTCTTCGATTTTCTCCTTTTTTGTCCGTCCCATCGCTCGGCCACTCCGACCTTTGAGTGGAATCATCTGGTGTGTTTGGAAGCTTATAGATTTCTTTCCAGCAAGCGTGCTGCTGTCTGTTTAAATCCTCGGCGAAGAAGACACTGATTTTTTTTGTTGTTGTGTACAAATATACAGAGATTTGGATACTACTCTTTCTTTTCGTCTGAAAGATAAGAGTTCCTTAGTCCTTGTTAACAGGAAATCGAAAGAGGAAAGGGATTATGTAGATAACTGTCTTACATTAGAAATTTTGCAGAAAAAGCCCCAAATGATGAAAATTCAAATGCCAGATTCGGACGAGTAATTCCTAGACATTCTGATTATGGAAATAACCGGAGAAACAACAATATTTGATATTCCTAAAAACAAAGGTAGAAATGGACCGAAAAGAAACGTCGATCGTAAAATACAAGATTTACAAAGCGGAAATCATCGATCGGAAACAGACGCTGTGATCCTCCGCTCAGATAAAAACACAGAGACTGGCAGTATGGTGTGAGACCTGGGACCAAAAGGGGGAATAAACAAACATTTCTGGTCACAAAAACACACAACAAAAAAAACAAACAATGAATGTTAAAGCTATTCAAGGACTCAGGAATAACACAAACTAAACCAGACGAGACTTTACAAGAAAAAATTGTGACATTTACATGCAGACAGAATGTTATTATTGCAGAAATTGGGAAATATGCAAATGTCATGCGGAAACCAAGTCTTATAAAGTCCGACTATTCAGAGGGATTCGTGAGATGAAAAAAAGGGAGGTAATATCCTCAAAATATGGAGAATAAAAAAAAGAAAAGTTGTTTTCCCCCCGCCCACTGCAGACTGGCCAGTGCTTTGTGATGTGTTGATGTCTGTTGTCTGAAACCTCTGAAGATGACGTCAGTGTCCAAGATTGATTTTCCTTTTAATTTGTGTTCAATGATAACGCGGTCTTGTCTTAGTCTTCTTTTTTTTTGAGAGCTTGAAAATGTTTTGAAAATGACATGTGCAAGATTGTCTGTTGAGATGGAGGTATTGAACTTATTGACATAAAAGCAACGGAAGCAGTAGACTTCATAATTTGTCTCGGTCTCATCGTCAGTGTCACTTCAGTGACATCATTTCAGTGACATCATTTCAGTGACATCAATTCAGTGACATCATTTCAGTGACATCATTTCAGTGACAGTATTTCAGTGACATCACTTCAGTGACATCATTTCAGTGACATCACTTCAGTGACATTATTTCAGTGACATCACTTCAGTGACATCATTTCCGTGACATCATTTCAGTGACATTATTTCAGTGACATCAATTCAGTGACATCATTTCAGTGACATCATTTCAGTGACATTACTTCAGGAACATCATTTCAGTGACATCACTTGAGTGACATCATTTCAGTGGCATCATTTCAGTGACGTCATTTCAGTGACATCATTTCCACGCCGCTCCTCCGAATTCCCCATTCATGGCTGCCCCCAGACTAAACCGTCTCTCTCCCCGGCATCTCCAATCCAGTGGAATCAGTATCACATGGCTTTACTGCTCTCTCCCCGTCCCCGGCATCTCCAATCCTTCAATCCACAGGAACAGTATCACATGACTTCACCGACTCTCCCGCCCCCCTCCCCCCCCCCCCCCCCCACCTTGGCATCTCCAATCCACAGGAAACAGTATCACATGACTTCACCGACTCTCCCGCAACCCCCCCCCCCCCCCCCCCCGCCCCCCTTGGCATCTCCAATCCACAGGAAACAGTATCACATGACTTCACCGACTCTCCCCCCCCCCCCCCCCCCCCCCCCCCCCCCCCCCGCATCTCCCAATCCACAGGAAACAGTATCACATGACTTCACCGACTCTCCCGAACCCCCCCCCCCCCCCCCCCCCCCCGGCATCTCCAATCCACAGGAAACAGTATCACATGACTTCACCGACTCTCCCCCCCCCCCCCCCCCCCCCCAACCTTGGCATCTCCAATCCACAGGAAACAGTATCACATGACTTCACCGCCTACCCCCCCCCCCCCCCCCCCCGGCATCTCCAATCCACGGGAATCAGTATAACATGACTTCACCGCCCCCCCCCCCTACCCCCCGGCATCTCTTATCCACAGGAATCAGTATCACACCGACTTCCCCCCCCCCCCCCCCCCCCCGCCCCCCCCCCCCCCCCCCCCCCCCACATGGAATGTCCAATCCACAGGAACCAGTATCACATGACTCCATCGCCTCTCCCCCCCCCCCCCCCCCCCCCCCTATCCCCGGATCTCCAATCCAGGAATCAGTATCACATGACTTCGCCCCCCTCTCCCCCCCCCCCCCCCCAGCATCTCCAATCCACGGGAATCAGTATCACATGACTTCACCGCCTCTCCCCCCCCCCCCCCCCGGCATCTCCAATCCACAGGAATCAATATCACATGACTTCACCGCCTCTCCCCCCCGCCTCTCCAGTCCACAGGAAACAGTCAGTATCACACCGCCAGGACGCAACGCGCTAGAGTAGACTCTGCCTTGCTGGCGGATCATTTCAGTGATGGTTGTTGGTACCTGTTTCGATCCAACATACGCAGGATATCACCTTCTACTGACAACGAGGATCGCTTAATGGTGGAACCTGAGTGGGTGAGATGCTCATCCAGAGAGTACCACTCTATCCGTCCAACGACAGTCACCATCAACTTGTCCATACTGTCGACATCCACATGCACTGACCAAGGCCATAGACGTGCAGAGCAAATCCAAACAAGTCACCTCGCGAGCAGAGCATGAAGGACCACAGAATCGATCCTTACATAAAGTATGCTGATCGATGGTGAGGAGGAGGATAAAGGAGATAGCTTGGATTTCGGAAACTGCATGACAGGGCTGTATTCCACGCTTACTTTCATAATATATCGTAGCGTCAAATAGGTCTGACAGATACAGAAACCTGCAGTGTTAGTCAGGGAATTTGAAGAGCACTCTCAGAAGACGCGCCCATGAAGTGGATTAAACTTGATCTTGTGGTCCCACTGTCCCATTTGAGCCCATAGCAAATGTATAACCAACTGTGGTTGGAGTCGGTCGGAGCCGAAAAGTCCCCCACAATTCTATTCTATGCCTGTGATGACAATTGACCCCGCTCCCCCCACCTCTCTCCCCCAGGATGACACTGAAATTGAAACTCATGTCTCAAAGACGTCGGCACTGTGCTGTGTTTTACTGTATGGTGCAGCGTGGCATGTGGTCCCGGAGGGATGACAAGGGACTGAACTAATGGCTGTAGGATTGGCTGTGAACTAATGACTGTAGGATTGGCTGTGAGGTAATGACTGTAGGATTGGCTGTGAACTAATGGCTGTAGGATTAGCTGTGAACTAATGGCTGTAGGTTTGGCTATGAACTAATGGCTGTAGGATTGGCTGTGAGCTAATGACTGTGAAGTAATGGTTGTAGTATTGGCTCTGAGCTAATGGCTGTGAACTAATGGCTGTGAAGTAATGGTCTTAGGATTGGCTGTGAACAAATGGCCTTAGGACTGGTTGTGAACTAATGGCTCTAGGATTGGCTGTGAACTAATGGCTGTGAAGTAATGGTTGTAGTATTGGCTCTGAGCTAATGGCTGTGAAGTAATGGTTGTAGTATTGGCTGTGAACTAATGGCTGTGAAGTAATGGCTGTTAAGTAATGGTCTTAGGATTGGCTGTGAACTATGGCCTTAGGATTGGTTGTGAACTAATGGCTGTAGGATTGGCTGGAAGCTAATGGCTGTGTAAGTAAATGGTTGTAGGATTGGCTCTGAGCTAATGGCTGTGAAGTAATGGCTGTGAAGTGATGGCTGTGAAGTAATGCTGTGAAGTAATGGCTGTGAAGTAATGGCTGTAGGATTGGCTGTGAGCTATTGGCCTTGGGATTGGCTGTGAACGAATGGCTGGCTGTAGGGC
>JADBJO010000274.1:552500-562500 GCA_016801955.1 Conus betulinus | reverse complement strand
GGATCTGTGTCATTTAGCTGTACTGAAACTGAAGTTTCATTTGGATGTTAGAAGGTCACTGCCATTTAGTTGAATGGATGGTCAAATGGTGCTTGGCTGTACAAAAGGCCAGGTGTCATTGAGCTGTATAGCAGGTCAGGTGTCATTGAGCTGTACAGCAGGTCAGGTGTCATTGAGCTGTATAGCAGGTCAGGTGTCATTGAGCTGTATAGCAAGGCAGGTGTCATTGAGCTGTATAGCAGGTCAGGTGTCATTGAGCTGTATAGCAAGTCAGGTGTCATTGAGCTGTATAGCAGGTCAGGTGTCATTGAGCTGTATAGCAAGTCAGGTGTCATTGAGCTGTATAGCAGTTCAGGTGTCATTGGGCTGTATAGCAGGTCAGGTGTCATTGAGCTGTATAGCAGTTCAGGTATCATTGAGCTGTATAGCAGGTCAGGTGTACTGAGCTGTATAGAGCTGTATAGAGGTGTCAATGAGCTGTACGGAAGGTCATGTCATTGAGATGTATAGGTCAGGTGACATTGAGCTGTATAGCAGGTCAGGTGTCACTGAGCTGTACGGAAGATAAAGTGTCAGCTGTATAGAAGAACAGTGTTGTGCATCTGTATAGAAGGTCAGTGTCGTGTAGCTGTATAGAAGGTCAACTCCCCTTCTGGTCAAATGCCGTTTATCGAACACAAGACCCGTCTTTTGCCGAAAGATAGTCAACTGGCGTTTTTACCATGTAGAAGATCGAGTTGCTTGGCTGCAGAGGTGAAGTATCATTTTGCCATCAAGTGCTGTTTTGCTGTGCAGATAGCCACGAGTCGTTTTGCTGTTCCCAAAGACCAGTGTTTGTTTTACAAAAAAAAAAAAATCAAGTGTCGTTTCGCCGTCAAGTGTCGTTTTGCCGTCAAATGTTGTTTTGCTATACAGATAGCCAAGTGTCATTTTGCCGTTAAATGTATTGCTGTGCAGAGAGCCACGTGTCGGTTTGCTTTTCAGTAAGTTCGGTGTTTGTTTTTTGCCGAAAATAAATCAAGTGTCGTTTTGCTGTCAAGTGTCGTTTTGCCATCGAGTGATGTTTTGCCATACAGATAGCCGAGAGTCATTTTGCTCTTCCTGTGTATTGCTCCAACCTCACAAGTCCTTCCCCCCTGCCTCCCTCCACCCCCGTCCACCCCTCTCTGTCTGTCTGTCGGTCGGTCTGTCTGTCTCTCTACCTGTCTGTCTGTTTTTCTTTCTCCCTTTTACACACGACATAAACACATATACGCGCTATCACGCTGAAGAAAAGCACACAGTATGGCTTGACATTCAAAGGTTGCCCTGCCCGACGGCCATGGCACAATGGTAAAGCACTCACTGAACTCTCCCTCTTGTTTTGCCTCAGACAGACGTCATCAGGCAGTGATCCCAATCACTAAGCCTTGTCGGACGTCGGAGTGCAAGGAGTCAGTCGGTATCAGTGCTGATAAACCAAAGCAGAAATAAACAGTGTTGTCAGGCGCGATAACCCGTTCCACGAAAAGAGAACCTGTAAACAGCACATCGCGCCAACCTCACAGTCAAAGGACGCAGATGGTAGGGAAGGGAAGGGAAGAAGGGGCGGGTGCAGAGGTGGAGTAGAGAGGGGGTGGAGGAAAGAGGAGGGAAGGGTAGGAGGAAGGAGGTTAGAGTGAGTAGTAACAGATAGAATTCTAAGGCAACGCATTTCAGGTACAATTTTCTAAGGAAAACTGTGATAACGTTTCCAGGAGTGAACATGGATAACCAACACCACCCACCCACACACACACACACACACACACACACACACACACACACACACACACGCATGCGCGCGCGCGCACACACACACACACACACACACACACACACACACACACACACACACACACACACACACACACACACACACACACACACACACACACACACACACGCTCACACAAATAAATGGAGAACTTGTTTGTGGTAAGACCAAGTTTTCCTGACAGGTCAATGGCACGGTGGGGATGCACGATCTTCATTTTTCCCCCGGAGTCAGAAACAGGGAACTGCTTCCAACCACCCGCGGCGTCCGTCTGCACGAGCCCGGACCAGTCTGGGACCCCCCCCCCCCCCCCCCCCCCCCCAAAAAAAAAAAAAAAAAAACCTCCTCCACTATCAGGAAAGTTTGTCAAGTCCTCTCTGCCAAGGATGGGGCTTTTCCCGACACAGACAAACAAAAATAGAAGTCATAAGAGAGAGAGAGAGAGAGAGAGAGAGAGAGAGAGAGAGAGAGATAGAGAGAGGCTGTTTGCATAGATCCAGGCTGTTTGCAGGACATAGGCCAACTCTAGCAGAAACAAAAAACAAGCAACAGAAATTACAAACTATATCAGAGAGGAAAAAAGCACCATACCCGAAATATAAATTAATTCACATAAACATTTATGCTCTTATATCCATATCCACTATTTCTGAAATTGCCCATTTCTCTTTTCACGACTGCATTGCGTACAGAGGTGACAAAAGCAAACCTTGGCCATGTTCTGGTTTAAACCAAGGTATTCACAAGGTAATTAATACAACAGAGTTTAATGAAATGTCGAGAGCATTCCATTCTCTTAAATCCGTGATGGACGGATGGATGGTGTAGGAAATAGACAGTAAATCCCAAACTGCTGTTTGTAAAGTGTACATTTTGACATTCGCGCAAAACGGGCAAAGATTCAAATGACGCCTGCGCCTTTTGTTGATATCCATACTACTGATTCCAGTCCTAACCTTTGCTTCAGCATTTCTACACGTAGACATCATGTCTCCAAACTGCTCGACCCATGTGTTGTCCCCCTTTAGAGACATCTGTATACCATCACAGCCGTCTGATGATTGTTGTTTTGTAGGTGGCGTTGTATGTCTCCTGTTCATATTTTGAAAAAACCCCCCCAAAAAAACAAAAAAATAAATAAAAAAAATAAAATAAAATAAACAAAACCCCCCCCCCCTGAATTGTTGATATCAATCTTTCTTTTTCGGAGTTTGCAAACCGCTGTAGGAAAATAGGATGTCTAATCAATCAAAATTCTTTTTTAGAACTTGGCGAACCGGTGTTGAAAAATGAGATGGTCTAGTCAATGTGGAGACAACTGATGGTCCAATGGAGTCAGGTCTTGATTAAAATCAATATCACAACCTCTCACATCAGAAGTATACATTGCAACAGTAAACTAAGATGCCACAGACATTCATTTGTTAAATGTTTTATCTCTTAATATTCATGTCAGGTCAAATTATTGCTAAGCGGTGCATTCTATTAGAAACAAAATGGAGCCAACTTGTCTGTTTACATCAAAGGACAACATTTGAGAAATGTTGTGTGCTGAGATATGTGAATTTTGTAATGATGGACATAATATAGGCTAGAATAATTCAAATTTTTTGCTTGCAGACTAATAGGCATGTTAGGGCATTAAAGTAGATTTTTGTGTCCAGAGAGAGAGAGAGAGAGAGAGAGAGAGAGAGAGAGAGAGAGAGAGAGAGAGAGAGAGAGAGAGAGAGAGAGAGAGAGAGAGAGAGAGTTCTAAATAATGTGAGGGACCCCATTACAAACTATACCCATAGGTAACTAATTCTGTAACTTAAAGTAATTTGAATCATCGTGCACCATTACTAATCTTAGAGCAGACTTGTTAGTACACACGTTGAGGACAGAAAATTGTTTTCGATGAGAATTTCAACCAAATGTCCCTGATACATTGGCAAAGGATAATGGCGCACAATCAAGATACATATCTATCTATATATATCTATCTATCTATCTATCTATCTATCTATCTATCTATCTATCTATCTATCTATCTCCCCAAAGAGTCCTCCAGTTCAGGACATAGTCGTTCATAGCCAGCCAGACTCTAAGAAAGGCAGGTAAAATTGATTGGACCGGCAGAATTTGTTGTAGGAACATTGGAGAGAAAAGGGTGCTTAAAAGATGACAAATCTGTGAACTTAAAAAATGAACTTTTCAAAGTAAGTAGCAGCGATAGAGTTACAATGATTACGGTGGGGCGGACCCCGGTATTAAACTTCCACAGTTCGTGACATGACTGGTCATGCCTGTCTTGTCAGCAAAATGTCATGTTTGCACGTGAAATTCACACAGCACTTCATAGCCCTCTCAGGGTGAACTCATGCCGCCCCAGCAATAGTGCCTAGTTGCAGTCGTTCAGATCAGTGCTGAAGTCCTGACGTCTCAACTGTTTGCAATGGCCCTGGGGCCACAGGTCTTCTGATGCCTTTCATTCTGGATGACGTCAACCTGGAAACCGCCTTCACCCCCCCCCCCCCCCCCCCCCCACACACACACACACACTCCCCACCATCTCACAGATTCGGCCTTCGTTCAAATTCAGAACCGTTTCAGACAAGTTCGTCAACGACTCTAGCGGAAAACGGGAGAGTGGGAGAGTAAACTGTTGGAGTGACCATAAAGTATTTAAATCAAGTCAAGAACACGTTATTATCTCCAAAGAAACAATTAAGATTGGCCATAAAAACAACAAATCACAAATCACGTATCACACCCACCCATCCACCAACCCACCAACTCACACACAGAGAATAATATGTACACACACACACACACACACACACACACACACACACACACACACACACACACACACACACACACACACACACACACACAAGCTTTCTGAACCGGATCTTATTGAATGTTCGTTTTGATTCAGGAGTCTGATGGAATTGGGACGAAACTGTTTTAAGTTCTGTTTTTTTTTTAATTTTGAACTTGGAACTTTGGAATCTTCGTCCAAAGGGCAGAGCACTAGTTTTTTTTGAAAGAATATGAGAACTGTCGGCAGCATCACAGCTTTTTTGTGTGACACAACATTCATACAATTTTATCCAGCTGTTCTTTTTTTTTTTGCCAATAATCTTTCCACATGTATTCGCCACTCTGTTTAAAAGTTTTTGTTTTTTCACGTTAAGATTTCCAAATCAGTATTTAAAAAAAGCCAAAGGACAACACTGATTCTACAAAACAACGATAAAACATATTTAAGATGTCGTTTTTACAGCGAGAGACCGAAGTTTCTGAAGACAGTATATTCTAGATTTTTTTTTTTTTTGTGTTGATGGAGAGTCCCAGGGTCATTAGACATGGGCAAGCAGGTTTTCACAACAATTGTCTTGTTATGCTCAAAGAAATCCGAGACGGGGAGAGACAAACTGAAAAAAAAAAAGCTAAAATCACCATAACGCCATTAGCTTGAGAGAACAGTAGCTTATCTAGCTATTCATCTATTCGTTTATTCATTTATTATATGTTCACTTATCTATTTTTTTTTTTTCGTTTGTTTATTTTTAAGGGGAGGGGGTGAGGAGGGGACGGAGGGGATGGTGGTTGTGTCGCCTTCCGTACCCTCCCTGTGGCTTCACTCCAGAGTCACTCAGAGCGGCTCCCCTTCAACAGCCACACCAAGGCGGTTCCCCCGGCAGACCCAACACCGGCAGTCCACAGGCAGCAAAAAATGTCAGGTCGTCCCGAGGCAACCCGCCGGAGCAGACCGCTGCAGAGTGGGTTTTGGAGCGGTCAGTGGTTCTGAGTGGCTTTTGTGGCGTTCAGTGGTGCTGTGGCGTTCAGTGGTGCTGTGGCGTTCAGTGGTGCTGCAGCGTTCAGTGGTGCTGTGGCGTTCAGTGGTGCTGTGGCGTTCAGTGGTGCTGCGTGTTCAGTGGTGCTGCGGCGTTCAGTGGTGCTGTGGCGGCGTTCGTTCAGGTGCTGTCAGTGGTGCTGTGGCGTTTCGTTCAGTGGTGCTGCGGCGTTCAGTGGTGCTGCGGCGTTCAGTGGTGCTGTGGCGTTCAGTGGTGCTGATTGGTTTCTGTGGCGTTCAGTGGTGCTGAGTGGTTTCTGTGGCGTTCAGTGGTGCTGAGTGGTTTCTGTGGCGTTCAGTGGTGCTGAGTGGCTTCTGTGGCGTTCAATGGTGCAGTGGCTTCTGTGGCGTTCAGTGGTGCTGAGTGGCTTCTGTGGCGTTCAGTGGTGCTGAGTGGCTTTTGTGGCGTCAGTGGTACTGAGTGGCTTCTGTGGTGTTCAGTGGTGCTGAGTGGTTTCTGTGGCGTTCAGCGGTGCTGAGTGGTTTCTGTGGCGTTCAGTGGTACTGAGTGGTTTCTGTGGCGTTCAGTGGTGCTGAGTGGCTTCTGTGGTGTTCAGTGGTGCTGAGTGGCTTTTGTGGCGTTCAGTGGTGCTGAGTGGCTTCTGTGGCGTTCAGTGGTGCTGAATGGTTTCTGTGGCGTTCAGTGGTGCTGAGTGGTTTCTGTGGCGTTCAGTGGTGCTGAGTGGTTTCTGTGGCGTTCAGTGGTGCTGAGTGGCTTCTGTGGCGTTCAGTGGTGCTGAGTGGTTTCTGTGGCGTTCAGTGGTGCTGAGTAGTAGTTTCTGTGGCGTTCAGTGGTGCTGAGTGGCTTCTGTGGCGTTCAGTGGTGCCAGCACTGATCCAGGAACACCACGCACTGAGTACTAAGCCCCCCGGTGAAGACTAGTTCCATCAGTGCCCCCCCCCCCCCCCCCCCCCCTCCCCACACATACACACAGACATACACAGACACCCATCCATGGAGGCTGCCAGCACACTGATTCAGAGACAGTGCCTATGGACTTGCCGATGTTTGTGACTCGGGCACCAAGGCACAACAGGCATGGGCAAGAACAGGAAACCGGAACTGAGGCCACCGTGAAAGCACAGAGTGAAAGAGGACCTCATTTGAGGTGTTCTTTATACGATCATCAGTAGGGTGATCTGACTCACGCGGTGGAATTCCTTCGTGGTCCCAGACTCCATGAGAGAAAATGAAAGAGAAGGGGAGAGAGAGAAAAGCGTGGGGGAGTGTCAGTAAAGAAAGGTAAGAGTAGTACTGTTGCATGTGGATTGTGTTGAGAGAGAGAGAGAGAGAGAGAGAGAGAGAGAGAGAGAGAGAGAGAGAGAGAGAGAGAGAGAGAGAGGCACCCACAGACATAGACAAGAAGTGACACCATCTGTGCAGCCATGTTAAATGGCAATCAACACATGTTATATTCCATGACTCTGTACTGTTTCTCTCCCCACCCCCGTCCATCGCCATCCCCACACTTTCCTCTCTCCCCCTCCCTACCACCTCCTCAGCCCCCCCCCCCCCCCCCCCCTTTTCCTCTCTTCCCCACACTTCCCCAATCCAAGGTGCAATACGAATCACAACTGACTTAACAAGGACAGCGGATCGCCGCCCTGCCCTCTCCCCCAAGCTTGACCTCCCCCTTGGGGGGAACAAAAGATCTGTCCTTGCTCCACTCTGTTCATCCTCCCTTCCCCGCCTCCATCCAGCCCCGACCCTCTGGCAGGGACGCCCCAAACCACAAACAAGTGCTTGAAAAGCAGAAGGCCAGGTGGGGATCCGAACTCCGGGACCCAGGGCCTCGCTGGTCCTGTGGTGGCCCTGTCAGGGCGGCCCCTCACCTGCTGTATCCCAAGTGGCTGCCGAGGCTGGAGGGCTACTAATCTGCGCCCTAATCCCTCTCGGGGCCGCCCCTCGTGCCGCTAAAGCCCCCACTTGACGGTGGGGGGGGGGGGGGGGGGGGGGGGGGGGGGGGGGGGGATGACGGGCGGCACAGCGGACACGGCACGGGGCAACACGGTACAGGCCTGGAGGAGGTGGCCCTGGGGTAGATTGGACCCACCGACCCCCCACCCTTCAGGGGAGTCCTTAGCTGGAGAGAGAGAGAGAGAGAGAGAGAGAGAGAGAGAGAGAGAGAGAGAGACGGACAGACAGTCAGTTAACAGACAGACGAACGGACAGACAAACAGACAGACAGACAGAGACAGCGTGAGAGGACATTTTCTCTCAAAGAGGACGAGAGCTGGTCTCTGTGTGGGTGTGTGTGTGTGTGCGCGCGCGCGCGCGCGCGCGCGCGTGTATGTGTGTCTGTGTGTGTGTTGTGTGCGTGTGTTTGTGCGTACGTGTGTGTGTGTGTGTGTGTGTGTGTGTGTGTGTGTGTGTGTGTGTGTGTGTGTGTGTGTGTGTGTGTGTGTGTGTGTGTGTGTGTGTGTGTGTGTGTGTGTGTGTGTGTGTGTGTGTGAATTAACTATCTATCTGTATCTAATGCCCCCTTTGGCCTGTTGAACAGTGTCTAGAATTTAAAACCGATTGAAAAAAAAAGGCGTACAATGTTTTCTATTGTTGATGGATTTTTATCCTTTGTACCCCCCCCCCCCCCCTCCCGCCCTATGCCTCTGCACCCCTTCCCCGCCCCTCTCCCTTTAGTCATGTTTCTGTGTATCCACGTTTTGATTTTCAGACTAATTTTGGTCCCTTATTCCACTGAAAACTGACTTCCATCCATCACTGACTGCTCCGATATCTTCGACTTTCGGGGAGAGTTTTTTTTCCTTCATGTGGAAGTTTCTTCAGTGGGTATTTAGGGTGCATGGATAGCAGGTACTTAGGGTGCATGGATGGCTGGTATTTGGGGTGCATGGGAGGCTGGTTTGGGGGTGCATGGGAGGCTGGTGTTTGGGGTGCATGGGAGGCTGGTATTTGGGGTGCATGGGAGGCTGGTTTTTGGGTGCATGGGAGGCTGGTTTTGGGGGTGCATGGACAGCTGGTATTTAGGGTGCATTGATAGCTTGTATTTGGGGTGCATGGATGGCTGGTATTTGGGGTGCAAGGGAGACTGGTATTTAGGGTGCATGGGAGGCTGGTAACTAGGGTGCATGGGAGGCTGGTATTTGGGGTGCATGGATGGCTGGTATTTGGGGTGCATGGGAGGCTGGTATTTTAGGGTGCATGGATGGTTGGTATTTGGGGTGCATGGATAACTGGTATTTAGGGTGCATGGGAGGCTGGTATTTAGGGTGCATGGATAGCTGGTATTTGGGGTGCATGGGAGGCTGGTATTTAGGGTGCATGGGAGGCTGGTATTTGGGGTGTATGGGAGGCTGATATTTAGGGTGCATGGATAGCTGGTATTTGGGGTGCATGGCAGGCTGGTATTTGGGGTGCATGGGAGGCTGGTATTTGGGGTGCATGGGAGGCTGGTATTTAGGGTGCATGGATAGCTGGTATTTGGGGTGCATGGCAGGCTGGTATTTGGGGTGCATGGCAGGCTGGTATTTGGGGTGCATGGCAGGCTGGTACTTGGGGTGCATGGGAGGCTGGTATTTGGAGTGCATGGGAGGCAGGCATTTAGGGTGCAAGGGAGACTGGTATTTAGGGTGCATGGATAGCTGGTATTTGGGGTGCATGGGAGGCTGGTATTTAGGGGTGCATGGGAGACTGGTATTTGGGGTGCATGGATAGCTGGCATTTGGGGTGCATGGGAGACTGGTATTTAGGTGCATGGATAGCTGGTATTTAGGGTGCATGGGAGGCTGGTATTTAGGGTGCATGGGAGGCTGGTATTTAGGGTGCATGGATAGCTGGTATTTAGGGTGCATGGGAGGCTGGTATTTAGGGTGCATGGATAGCTGGTACTTGGGGTGCATGGGAGGCTGGTATTTGGAGTGCATGGGAGCTGGTATTTAGGGTGCATGGGAGACTGGTATTTGGGGTGCATGGATGGCTGTTATTTGGGGTGCATGGGAGGCTGGTATTTAGGGTGCATGGGAGGCTGGTATTTAGGGTGCATGGGAGGCTGGTATTTAGGGTGCATGGGAGGCTGGTATTTAGGGTGCATGGGAGGGAGGCTGGTATTTGAGGTGCATGGATAGCTGGTATTTGGGGTGCATGGGACGCTGGTATTTTAGAGTGTATGGATAGCTGGTATTCAGACCGCATGCATAGTTGCTATTTGGGGGTATATGGATAGCTGGTATTTGGGGTGTATGGAATCTCGCTTATCACGGTATTTTACTCTTTTTTTTTTAACACTGTTTTATTGAACGCGAGTATGTGCGCTTGTGTATGCACATACATACATACATACATACATACATACATACACATACAGACAGACAGACAGACAGACATATACATACACACACACACACAC
>JADBJO010000274.1:545000-547500 GCA_016801955.1 Conus betulinus | reverse complement strand
TTTGCTCATTAAATCATTCTAAGGAAGGTGCTTGCCATTTGTATTCTGTTTGCTTGAGGGTCAGGCATCTGAAATCCTCTTCCATTACCCATTATTGCTCGTCTATCTTCCCCTTTTTGACACGGCGCAGCTACCTCCCTCACTGCTTGAAATGCTGCACAAGCTGTCTGTTGCTGTGACTATCAATAATAAAAAACGTCAGCTCATGCATCATCATCACCACGACCCCTATCGGTGGTGAAGCTGCAGCTACTCCCACTACTACCATGGCGTTGGCATCGCCATCTCTGCTTTCACTACAGTTGTTGAATTCATGGTATGCTGTGAAAATACCACCACTGCAACCATCACATTACCACCACTACAACTGCCACATGATCACCACTGTGTGATTACTATACCACCATTGTAACTACCACATCATCACCACTGGTAGCTACTGCAACACCACAGCATATTGACTTCGTGGTAGATGGAGCGATCTTCATGGTGATTTGCTATGTCTGCAGTCAGAAAACTGATTGATGCCCACATAATTCTAATGAATGTCTATCCGAAAAAAACAGTCTAATGATTCACAAGGTTTATCAATAATAAAAAAATTTAGTCTGAAAATGGCATGTATGCTAGCCTGACCTCATGGTATGTCTGTAACTGAGAAAACAGCCTGGATGACATCATGGTATGTCTGTAAATCTGTTAACAGTCTGGTGACTTCATGGTATGTCTGAAAACAGTCTGGTGACTTCATGGTCATGCTGTATGTCTGAAAACAGCCTGTCGTGACTTCACGGTGTGTCTGTATGTCTGAAAACAGCCTGTCGTGACTTCATGGTATGTCTGTAAATCTAAAAACAGCCTGTCGTGACTTCGTGGTATTTCTGTCAGTCTGAAAACAGTCTGGTGACATCATGCTGCGTCTGTAAATCTGAAAACAGTCTGGTGACTTCATGATATGTCTGTATGTCTGAAAACAGCCTGGTGACTTCATGATATGTCTGTATGTCTGAAAATAGTCTGGTGACTTCATGGCATGTCTGTATGTCTGAAAGCAGCTTGGTGATTTCATGGTATGTATGTTGGTCTGAAAAGAGCCTTGATGACTTCATGATATGCCTGTATGTCTGAAAAGAGCCTGGTGACTTCATGGTATATCTGTATGTCTGAAAACAGTCTGGTGACTTCATGGTATGTCTGTATGTCTGAAAACAGTCTGGTGACTTCATAGTATGTCTGTATGTCTGAAAGCAGCTTGGTGATATCATGGTATGTCTGTATGTCTGAAAACAGCCTGGTGACTTCATGGTATATGTCTGTATGTCTGAAAAAACAGCCTGGTGATTCATGGTATATCTGTCAGTCTGAAAAGAGCCTGGTGACTCCATGATATACCTCCCAGTCTGAAAACAGCCTGGTGACTCCATGGTATGTCTGGTAGTCTGAAAACAGCCTGGTGATTTTCATGGTATGTCTGTATGTCTGAAAAGAGTCTGGTGACTTCATGGTATGTCTGTATGTCTGAAAACAGCCTGGTGATTCATGGTATATCTGTCAGTCTCAAAACAGCCTGGTTACTCCATGGTATGTCTGTTAGTCTGAAAACAGCCTGGTGACTTCATTGTATGTATGGATGTCTGAAAACAGTCTGGTGACTTCATGGTATGTCTGTATGTCTGAAAACAGCCTGGTGACTTCATGGCATGTCTGTATGTCTGAAAACAGCCTGGTGACTTCATGGCATGTCTGTATGTCTGAAAACAGCCTGGTGACTTCATGGTATGTCTGTATGTCTGAAAACAGCCTGGTGTCTTCGTGGCATGTCTGTATGTCTGAAAACACCCTGGTAACTTTATGGTATGTCTGTAAAAGAGAGAGACAGAGGGGGGGGGGGGGGGGGGGGGGGGGGGGATTCAGCATTGAATGGACAACATGTAGTAAAAGGGAGAGAGGAAGATTCAACATGGAATGGGCAACATGTAGTAAAAGAAAGAGTGTCACCATGAAATAGACAGCATGTAGTGAAAGGGAGAGGGGAGGATTCAGACCAGCGCTCTTAAGGTACGAGGGCGATGCGCTTTTGACGATTTGTCGCAATAAAACCTTCATCAAAGTTAGCCATAAATGCAAGCAGGTTCATTTACATATTCTACAAATCGCATCAATGGGGATTAATAATTAATTTCGATGATAGTAATAATGATACAGTTAAATGTACCAGACAGAATCTCGCAACCCGCATGCCGCTCACTGCACCAAAAAGGAAAGACTAGCACCCAGACCAGCACTCTCAGTGTAGTGCAAGGGAGAGACGAGCAGTCAGAGACCCCACCCCCACCCCCCATCCCACCGAAAGTGCTTTGGTGTCGTTAAAGGGAAGACTCAGCACCCGCTTTATCAGCCCAGATTCAGTTAAGGAAACATTATTTATTAATATTATATAATATTAATATATATAGAAGAATATTATTTCAAATATAAGAAAGAGGCGTAGGGGTGGGGG
>JADBJO010000274.1:517500-540000 GCA_016801955.1 Conus betulinus | reverse complement strand
TGTTGCTGCTGTCCAACCTCGTCATAACCCTGAATCCTCACAACCTGTTCCACCCCCTCCCCCTACCTTCTCCTTCCCGCCTCCCTTCCTAAGACCCCCCTCCTCCCCCTTCCTGCTGTTTTGGTTGTAACGCCCACTCAAGACGTCGACCCCCTGTTCATTTTCTCCATGACTGGGCCGCCCATTCCACAGCTACACTGCCTGATTGCTGGGGTTGATTCCACTGCCTCTATCTGTGTGGGGGGATCAAAATGTGTCTGCAAAAACATCGATTTTGCTTTCATTGTCTTCGTCGTTCTCGTCCGCCTTCTCGTTGTCATTGTCATCATCATCACCACTAACTTCTCTTATGTCATGCGCCTCCTCCTCCTCCTCCACTTGTTTTCGTTGTCGTCCTGCTTCTTCCGCGCCTACTCCTCCTCCTCATCCCCCTCATCCTCCTCCTCTTCCTCGTTGTTGTCTTCACGCTTTATTTTTCTTCATTATTTCATCTGTTCTTCTTGTTGCTTATTTTTGTTATCTGTCAGGTTTTTTGTTGTTGTTTTAAAAGTAATTATCAGAACGAAAGAGACACGGGGTATTTGAAGAGATAAGTGAGATGAATATGTTGGTATCATCAGCAAGTAGCGTAGACTGTGATGAGAGAGAGAGAGAGAGAGAGAGAGAGAGAGAGAGAGAGAGAGAGAGAGAGAGAGGAGAGAGAGAGAGAGAGAAAATCGGGAACAAAAAGAGACAAATCATGCCGGTTGAGATCGTCTGTTGAACCATTTTCCAGACGATTCAATCACATCCATATTCAAAACAATTTGTTAACATCATTCATTTTTCTTGTGTATCATGTCGAAATCAGACGCAGTCGAGACGAATTGCGCAATGTTGGGGGCCAGAAAATGAGAAATGATTCATCGGACTCACACCACGAAATAGAGTTGGCCTGCATATTTCTCCCAAGTTAACCCTCCCCTTTTACCCTCACCCCACCATCGCCCCCTTTGTCCCAAGGTCACAGAGTGAAATGTCACACTGCTTGGTTTCCTCTGACAGTGCTTTAACCTTCCAGCACAGCTCTCTGTGTCCAGGTGGCCATATCTCCTCAGGAAAGGCACACAGCTGTGTTCAGGTCGCCATATCTCTTTAGGAAAGACACACAGCTGTCTGTGTCCAGGTGGCCATACCTCTTCAGGAAAGGCACACAGCTGTGTCCAGGTGGCCATATCACCTCAGTAAAGGCACACAGCTGTGTCCAGGTGGCCATATATCCTCAGGAAAGACATACAGCTGTTTGTGTCCAGATGGCCATATCTCCTCAGGAAAGGCACACCAGGTGGCCCTATCTCTTCAGGAAAGGCACACAGCTGAGTGCAGGTCGCCATATCTCCTCAGTAAAAGCACACAGCTGTCTGTGTCCCAGGTGGCCATATCTCCTCAAGAAAGGCACACCAGGTGGCCATATCTCCTCAGGAAAGGCACACAGCTGGGTCCAGTGGCCATATCTCCTCAGGAAAGGCACACAGCTGTCTGTGTCCAGGTGGCCATATCTCCTCAGCAAAGGACACACAGCTGTGTCCAGGTGGCCATATCTCCTCAGGAAAGGCACACAGCTGTCTGTGTCCAGGTGGCCATATCTCCTCAGGAAAGGCACACAGCTGTCTGTGTCCAGGTGGCCATATCTCCTCAGGAAAGGCACACAGCTGTCTGTGTCCGGTGGCCATATCTCCTCAGGAAAGGCACACAGCTGTCTGTGTCCAGGTGGCCATATCTCATCAGGAAAGGCACACAGCTGTCTGTGTCCAGGTGGTCATATCTCTTCAAGAAAGAGATACACAGCTGTCTGTGTCCAGGTGGCCATATCTCCTCAGGAAAGGCACACAGCTGTCTGTGTCCAGGTGGCCATATCTCATCAGGAAAGGCACACAGCTGTCTGTGTCCAGGTGGTCATCTCTTCAAGAAAGATACACAGCTGTCTGTGTCCAGGTGGCCACATCTCCTCCAGAAAGGCACACAGCTGTGTCCAGGTGGCCATATCTCCTCAGGAACGGCACACAGCTGTCTGTGTCCAGGTGGCCATATCTCCTCAGGAAAGGCACACAGCTGTCTGTGTCTAGGTGGCCACATCTCCTCAGGAAAGGCACACAGCTGTCTGTGTCCAGGTGGCCATATCCTCAGGAAAGGCACACAGCTGTCTGTGTCCAGGTGGTCATATCTCTCTCAAGAAAAAGATACACAGCTGTCTGTGTCCAGGTGGCCATATCTCCTCGGAAAGACGCACAGCTGTGTCCAGGTGGCCATATCTCCTCAGAAAAGACACACAGCCGTGTCCAGGTGGCCATATCTCCTCAGGAAAGGCGCACAGCTGTCTGTGTCCAGGTGGCCATATCTCATCAGGAAAAACACACAGCTGTATCCAGGTGGCCACAGCTCTTCAGGCAAGGCACACAGCTGTGTCCAGGTGGCCATATCTCATCAGGAAAGGCACACAGCTGTCTGTGTCCAGGTGGCCATATCTCCTCAGGAAAGGCACACAGTTGTGTCCAGGTGGTCATATCGCCTCAGGAAAGGCAAACAGCTGTGTCAAGGTGGCCATATCTCCTCAGAAAAGGCACACAGCTGTGTCCAGGTGGTCATATCTCCTCAGGAAAGGCACACAGCTATGTCCAGGTGGCCATATCTCCTCAGGAAAGGCGCGTCGCCGTTATACAGCAACACCTATTTTCCCCCTTTTGCCGTGCGCAAGCGCTTTTGTTCACATGCAAAACTTGTAATTTCTTTTAAAATACAGTTTTATCCGGAGTTCCTTGACGTGTGCAAAGTGCATATTGCATTATAGAAACTGGTTCAACCGAAAGACAAACATCCTGACTATCATCTCAGTTCTAGCAGAGAGGGAAGGAGGAGGGGAGAGAAGAAAAAAAAACTGCCTGCTTTGAGACGCTGGATTTCTCTGCTTCTGAGGTGAGTGTGTTCTTCACCGAGCCACTTTCGTCCTGAATCTGACAACTGTGATATCACAGAACACCTGTAGTGTGTTGTTTCTGACCCTGATAGCTGTGACGTCACAGAACATCTGTAGTGTGTTGTATACCTTTGTCCTGACAGCTGTGACGTCACTGAACGCCTGTTGTGTGTTGTCCTGGCCTTGACAGCTGTGACAACATTGAACACCTATTGTGTGTTGTCCACCTTTGTCCTGAATCTGACAGCTGTGACAACATTGAACACCTATTGTGTGTTGTCCACCTTTGTCCTGAATCTGACAGCTGTGATATCATAGAACATCTGTACTGCCTTGTTCTGACCCTGATAGCTGTGACGTCACAGAACACCTGCAGTGTGTTGTCTACCTTTGTCCTGCTGTGTGTTGTCCTGGCCTTGACAGCTGTGACAACACTGAACACCTATAGTGTGTTGTCCACCTTTGTCCTGAATCTGACAGCTGTGACATCACTGAACACCTGTAGTGTGTTGTCCACCTTTGTCCTGAATCTGACAGCTGTGACATCACTGAACACCTGTAGTGTGTTGTCCACCTTTGTCCTGAATCTGACAGCTGTGACATCACTGATCACCTGTAGTGTGTTTTTTACAGTTGTCCTGAATCTGACAGCTGTGACATCACTGATCACCTGTAATGTGTTGTTTACCGTTGTCCTGAATCTGACAGCTGTGACATCACTGATCACCTGTAGTGTGTTGTTTACCGTTGTCCTGAAATCTGACAGCTGTGACATCACTGATCACCTGTAGTGTGTTGTTTACCGTTGTCCTGAATCTGACAACTGTGACATCACTGAACACCTGTAGTGTGTTGTTTTACCGTTGTTCTGAATCTGACAGCTGTGACATCACTGAACACCTGTAGTGTGTTGTTTACCGTTGTCCTGAATCTGACAGCTGTGACGTCACTAAACATCTGTAGTGTGTTGTTCTGACCCTGATAGCTGTGACTTCACTAAACACCCGTACAGCACTGACCGTATGGTTGACAATGAGGGTGTCGTGAAAAACTGACATCATGTATACATGAATAGATGGCAGCATTATTGAAAACAAGTCAGAATGCAAATGAAACTCAAACAAGGGTGCACTGTAACGCTTACTCCATACAACCAAAACAAGTTCATCTGGAGATGGAAAGTGTATACTCCTGCTACTGTTATATCTGATTGGCTGCTTTTAGTGAAATGGCAGGAGACAGTCAGGTCGTGGTGAAAAATATCTACACTGTTGTCAGATGGGATCGATTTGAACAATTGTTTCCATAGGGATCATGATCCCAGCATTCCACGAATATCTAGTTATTTGTATGTATGCTTTAGTGAGCATGCATGGGCATGTTTGTATAATCATGTACGTATTGATATACATGCCAACATTTACTTATGTACACATGTTTGCAGACCGAATATTGAAGTCATATATGAAGGCATGCGTGTATAAGCCACCCACCTGCGGATGCACAATGTCATCGTGATAAGAATGAAAGTGAAAACTCCACAAATATGTTTACATCAAACATCAAAAATCACATATACAAAATGCTGTAACCACTGCTGCTGCAGATCGTCACCAAAGTTACTTGTCTAGTATTAAAGTGAGTGGCACTCTTCGTTCTGTCATTTGTGTTCATTGGTGTTTTAGCTTCAGCTGCCCATGTCAATGGGGGTATGAAGCCATGGACTGTCTGTCTGGACCAGTGTCTGCGCGTGGGGATCAGGCAATCTGGTGAGCAAGGGGAGTAAGTACTAACAGAAATCTACTTGTGCACTTTCACGTAATAGACAGCAAGTCGCAAGACTAAAATAACAGCGTCAATTTCACATGTAACATAAATGAAAAAGGTTTGTGACTCTCACACAGCAAGAGCAGGAGAATGGCCTGGACAGAGTCACCATCCAGGGGACTGCATGTAATAAAAATGAAAAGGCTTGTGACTCACACAGCTAGAGCAGGAGAATGGCTTGGACAGAGTCACCATCCAGGGGACTCCAGAGACTGTTACCCGAAGGATATTATAGTATCTTAAAATCCAAGGGGGGAGAGAGAGAGAGTGTGGGGGGGGGGGGCAAAAAGCGCAAATGCTTCAGATAAGCTACTTGTACTATTGGAAGGTCACACCCAGTGCCTAGGGGAGGCTCTCAATTGCACTCCTCGACTTAGAACTCAAAAGATCTTTCAATTAAAAGAAAAAACATCTTTTTCCAAGCTAAAAATAACATTTAATGTAACAAAGCTCCTCAATCGATCTCAAGACTTCCTCTCTCGAAAGGAGTCATAAAGGATGAAGTAATCTTGGGGAGAGAGGAGAGGGAAATCCAGGCAGGATTCTTTTAGTTACGGAATAACTTCGGGTACACGTCCAGCTTCCAGCTGTCTCAGCGAACTTCAAACAGAAGAAATGAGGAGCCTCTTGCTGGAGGTTCAAACTGTAAGAGTGAGTCGCTCTCACGGGTCAGAAGGGTGACACCTGGTCGGTGTGACTTACATGTCATGCAAAAATAAACAGTAAGCCAGAAAGGCAAAACAACAAATGCTTTACAGAAGCCCCGCCTACTTTCAGGAGTTTCTTGTATTTTAGAACAAGCTTTATATTTGGGAGGTCCAGTCTGACCTCGGATTGCATTACGTTCTTCAAAATGATTTGTTTGGCCTGAGACTCATGAACGGGTCAGTGCTGTAGAAGTTTTTATTTGGTGTGAGACTACAGGAAATGATGATACTGTAGAATTACTCATTAGGTGTGAAAACTACCCAGAGCTGGTACCGTAAAATTATTCATCTGGTGTGACTACAAGAATTTGGTACTATAGAATTATTCATATGGCATGCGAGTACATAAAGTTAATACTTTTGAATTATTCATTGGCATGAGACTGTATATACTAAATAATATAGAATTACTCATTTTGCGCGAGACTACATAAGGGTGGTACTACAGAATTTTCAATTTGTTGTGTGACTATGTGAAAGGGTTGTTTCAGTAGAGTTATTTATTTGGCTCGAGATTATATGGAAGAGTGGGTAACGTATTATTATTTGCTTGGTGTGAGACTGACTACATGAAAGAGTTGTCACCGCAAAATTATTTATTTGGTTTGGGACTGACTACATAAAAAAGTTGTTACTATAGAATTATTTATTTGGTGTGATTCTGACTACATGAAAAGGTTGGTACTCTAGAGATTATTTCTGTGGTCTGACACCACTTGTTACGTTTGGTGCTGCTGTAGTCTTATTTATTCGATCCTAGACTACATAAAGTAGATACCGTAGAATGATCGTTTGTTAGCAGACTAAATACAGTTGGTACAGTTGAATTATTTCTATTGTCTGAGGTTATATGACACAATTGGTAGTTTGTAATTATTCGTAGGGTTTTAAATTATACAACAGTGTTGGCACTCTCAAATTATTCATGCGGTTTTAAATTTTGTGAGAGGGTAGCCAGTGTAAAATGACTCACGTAGATTGAGACTCCGTGACCGGACTGACACGTGTGAATGATTATTGTCCCATTACACAGTCGGTCAGAGAGACACCTCAGTGTACGGCTTGAACAGCCACAGACATCCAGCCCTTTGCTCTCGTCATGTGCAACCAACTAGAGGTGCTGAGACCAGTGTAGTCCTGTCTGTTGGCCTTCAGGACGTCTTCTGGAACCTCCGCCCTCCACTGCAGTCCTCAGACTGTTTATCGTATTCCTCAGGATGCTGTGCACTGGTGGTCATGGCCACAGCATGTCCGTCAGAGTGCAACTCGCGGTGCCTGGTGCCTGCCTGGAGAGACTGGTGTCTGCCAGCATGTGTTGGCTTGATGTCTGTCCTCGTTGTTGGTCTGATGTTTCTTTGTGGGAGATGCGGTGAAGCCTTTATTCCCCAACGCCAGATAGATCTTCCACCTCAACAGGCCCGAGGGATTCAGACACTGCAGAGCTCTGCGGCCACTGTGATTGAATGACACTGTCAGATCGGCTAGGTCCTGTGACCCGTGAAGGTGGTGGGGTGGGAGTGGTTGTCGTCAACGTCGTCATTGTCATCATCATTACCATCATTACATCATTGATGTTTACAGCAAACTACTGTAGCTTCTTCTGATATTGTTGGTAACAGTACCACTGAAACCGCTATTTTCTGATCGGAAATTAGGAGAGAGAGAGAGAGAGAGAGAGAGAGAGAGAGAGAGAGAGAGAGAGAGAGAGAGAGAGAGAGAGAGAGAGAGAGAGAGAGAGAGACCCCAGACAGACAGACAGACAGACAGACAGAGAGAGAGAGAGAGAGAGAGAGAGAGAGAGAGAGAGAGAGAGAGAGAACCCCTTCACCCCCCAAAACAAAAAAACAATAAACAAAAAAAACAGTAAACAAAATCATTAATCATGACTCTCTCTCTCTCTCTCTCTCTCTCTCTCTCTCTCTCTCTCTCTCTCTCTCTCTCTCTCTCTCTCTCTGTCTTACCTCCACCCCTATCCTTCTTCTCCCTTTCTAGCTTTACTCTCTTCTCTCTACCTTTATATTCATAGATCATCATTTCCTGTATTCGTTGCTATGACTGTGATACTGTCAGTGAGGTGAGTGTTGTTACGACTGTAATACAGTAACACAGTTGAGGTGTGTGGTGGTGCGGTCAAGGCTGGCCGGAGGGTGGCGCTGTGACCAGCCGAGAGTTACGGGCCTTGGAGTGGCTGTGCTGGGCACGCGGTGTTGAACTGTTAAACAAGGGACGTCAATGCCCATCAAACGTTTACACACCAAGAGTGCTCGGCCCTGGCAACCATTTTTCCAGTCGCATTTCTGAGAGATCACCGCACTACACACACACACACACACACACACACACACACACACACACGCACGCACGCACACACACACACACACACACACACACACACACACACACACACACACACACCGTTAACTTTTTGAAACGAAGGAATGGAATGTAACACCCTACACCGCGTTTCCTTAGCCAAACTGCACTCCCATCACCATCTCCCCCTCCGCCCGGTCCCTCCTACTCCCCACTCCGTCTCACCCTCTCTGGCCTCGCGTTGAAGACAAGATCTCGGTCTCTAAGCCTGCCTGTGTATTTGTTGGAGTCTGGTGTAGGGATTTTTGGACAGACGAGGAACTAACATCAAAATCAGAGTTCGCGTTGACCCAACCTTTGTAAGACCGACTTACTAAACTGATGCAGGAAGGTGTAAACTGGAGTGAACGGAAGGAAGGAACATATGATGGGTGGAGACAGAAACCGTATGATGCAAGGATCAGAAATACTAAACGATTTTGAGGGGAGGCAACTTTTGCTCTTAATGTCAAACAGTCACACTCTCGTATCTCGAAATTCATGCTGCTTATGGCACCAATGCGTCTCTAGCACAGTCACAATCACTATGGAGAGAGAACAAATAAGGAAACATTCTCCAAAGAAGCGGAGAGCCCAAGCTTATCCATACACCCTGCGTTCTTGAGGATGTGTCTTTCTTTGTTCTGTGTGTCTTGTCTGCATCTGCGCTAGACGAGTTGGTGTCGTAGTTGACAGTACTTGGAAGTTATGGGCATGATCTTGCTTCAGCATGATATTAAAAATCACCTTCCTCGCTACCCAGTGAAAAATCACTTCTCAAAGCTCTCTGAGTCGACATTCCAAGGAGGTCGGGTATAGCAGGGTGAACCACGGCAGTTTCGCTCTGTGCAGAGAGCATCAGGCTGTGACCCATTCTTGGGCACCAGGCTGAAGAGGCGTCCTTCAACATACTGCAGAGTGATCCTCAATCGCCGGGCAGCGGATCAGGGATGATGTTTCTTGCCATGGAGGTGCAGTGCTGGTGTCAGTATGGCCGGTAGGGTGGCAGTGTCAGTCATCAGATGCATGTTGTTTGTATCAGTGTGGTAGGTGGCAATGTGAACCCATCAGATGCGTGTTGCTGGTGTCAGTGTGGTAGGTGGTGGTGTCAGCCCCATCAGATGCATGTGGTGTTGGTGTCAGTGTGGTAGGTGGTGGTGTCAGCCATCAGATGCGTGTGGTGTTGGTGTCAGTGTGGTAGGTGGTGGTGTCAGCCATCAGATGCATGTGGTGTTGGTGTCAGTGTGGTAGGTGGTGGTGTCAGCCCTATCAGATGCACGTGGTGTTGGTGTCAGTGTGGTAGGTGGTGGTGTCAGCCCTATCAGATGCGTGTGGTGTTGGTGTCAGTGTGTGGTAGGTGGTGGTGTCAGCCATCAGATGCATGATCTGGCGGGGGTGTGGTCTCGCTGGACATCTACCCAGAGCGCTGGGGTGCAATGATCCGTGTGTCGTTGTCAAATGCAATTTCCATGACCACAGCCTTGAAATAAACTGATGGAATGACAATGTGGATCAGTTTCTTCCGAAACAAAGTTTTAAAAGTATGTTTAGATTTTCATCAGTACGTTCCCAGATCAACGTGTCCCAACCAACCAGTATCAATTTTGCTGTCTGTATCCCTGGTCACCCCGTTCATTATGGCCTGAATGATGACCAGCACAGACATTCTCAGAACCCAAGGAAAACACAAGCTCCGTGTTTTAAAGATCATACAATGAAAGGTAAAATTCGTGCTTTTACAAAAAGTCATGAAAGTGGAATGAAACAGCACCAGCCCCCAGACAGTCTTAGACGCAGCAGCGTCTACTTCAGCTCTGTCCGTTGCTGGCTCAGCACAGAGAAAAAGAAGGCAGGTTGAGACCGGGTTTTGATTGTTAAGAAAAATGACAGTCACTATGGCGACTTGTCACCTTTACAACCCTATGGGTTGGGACGAACAGGCTTAGCTCTGATGCAATTATCATTTCCTGGAGGAACTACGAGCGAAAGATAAAGATAAAACGATAAGCTAACTGTTCACCCCATCCTTGTAATCAGTGAAATAATTTTTTTTTTTTAGGAAATAATTGCCTAAGTTCATGAAAATGAGCACAATCATTTTACTCGCAGAGGAAATACTGACCTCCTAGACACTCATGAGTATTGTCTTTGGTATCTTCTTATTTGAACACTAAGATTTGTGTCACGTTTCATTTTATTTCCGTCAAGCTCGTGACCGGTTGCCCTTTGTTATTATCCCCATTCCACAGCATGGGGTGAAGAAAAATTGATACTGTTCTCTGTTCATCGTTCATGGCTTCCAGTGGGAAATCTGGCACCACACAGCTGAATTCTTCCAACGCATGAGGACTCGTCTCTTGAGGACTGACACTGCTGGTGGCTGTTTCTCTCGGGCCTGGCCAACTCCAAAACATATCACGAAAGGAAACGCGCGGTTCTGTTCTACAGCGTCAGTCGTCCTCACCATCCTCACAATCAGGAAAGGCCTCCTTGGGTCAGGACTGACCATGGGTGATGGATGATGCCTCCTCGTGTCATGGTTGGCTGGTCAGCTGACACAGCGTCTCTCGTGCTGGCTGGTCAGCTGACACAGCGTCTCTTGTACTGACTGGTCAGCTGACACAGCGTCTCTTGTGCTGGCTGGTCAGCTGACACAGCGTCTCTTGTGCTGACTGTCAGCTGACACAGCGTCTCTTGTGCTGACTGGTCAGCTGACACAGCGTCTCTTGTGCTGGCTGGTCAGCTGACACAGCGTCTCTCGTGCTGACTGGTCAGCTGACACAGCGTCTCTCGTGCTGACTGGTCAGCTGACACAGCGTCTCGTGACTGTCAGCTGACACAGCGCCTCTTGTGCTGGCTGGTCAGCTGACACAGCGTCTCTCGTGCTGACTGGTCAGCTGACACAGCGTCTCTTGTGCTGGCTGGTCAGCTGACACAGCGTCTCCTGTGCTGGCTGGTCAGCTGACACAGCGTCTCTCGTGCTGACTGGTCAGCTGACACAGCGTCTCGTGTAGCTGCGGAGACAGAAAACAGGATGGTGGTCTCTGTCGTGAAGGTCACACTTGTGCATCTTTAAACTAATATTGTTATTGTTGTAACTATCATCACTTATATTATTTCATTGTTATTATTATAATTATTGTTGCTGTTGTTGTTATTGTTATTATTGTTGTCAATTTTTTCTTTCTTTATTCATTGTTTTTTTTTTTTAATCTATTTTTCATTATCATGATGTTGATGATGATGATTATCATCATTGTAACTATGATCCTGATCCTGATTATGATCATTCTTTCTTCTTCTTCTTCTTCTTCTTCTTCTTCTTTCTTCTTCTTCTTCTTCTTCTTCTTCTTCTTCTCGTCGTCGTCGTTGTTGTTGTTGTTTCTTCATTTTAAAACATTTATTTTTCATTATCCTCGTCCTCTTCATGATGATGATGATCATGGTCATTATTATTATTATTATCATTATCATTATTATTGTTATTAATATAATTCTTATTATTATCATTATCAATATTGTAACCAACATCATTGTTCTTGTTGTTCTTGTCGTTCTCGTTGTTGTCATTTTATACTGAAGACTACTGGGTGGAGAACTTAGATGACTTTTTGCTGAAAACTAAGCAGATTTAATCTGTCCCTTCCCAGCTGCCTGTGCGCGAGTGTACATGAGCAGAAGTTGATGACGACACTGTTTTAAGTGTGTACAGCTCAAAATGAGGAGTGATGAGAAACAGTAGACAATGGGGTTTTTTCACTATAGAAAACAACGGTGCAGAAAACAGTGACACTGTTTCATGTGTGTACAGTTCATATTGAGGAGTGATCAGAAACAGTGGACAATGGGGTTTATTTCACTATGGAAAAAAAAGGTGCAGAAAACAGTGACACTGTTTCATGTGTGAACAGTTCATATTGAGGAGTGATCAGAAACAGTGGACAATGGGGTTTATTTCACTATGGAAAACAACGGTGCAGAAAAACAGTGACACTGTTTCATGTGTGTACAGTTCATATTGAGGAGTGATCAGAAACAGTGGACAATGGGGTTTATTTCACTATGGATAACGACGGTGCAGAACATAATGACATAAACACCAAACAGAATTAGTGACATAAACGCCAAGGAAAGCACGCGGGAGAACAAAGACTCCCTGTCAAGGTCAAATTCCTGGATCGGTTCAGTGACCTAGTAATGTTCTGGAACTGGTGAGTTGGGGCCAAATTTCACATACCCGTGGAGTTTCCCTCAAAACCTGATTAGAGTTTTGGCGTAACCGTCTTCTTGACGGACAGCCAGGAGTGGATGGGCTGAAAACCTCACCCCTTGGCCAGTGTGAACACGTCAATAAAACACAGAGAAAAAAACCTCACCCCCCGGCCGCTGTGAACACGTCAATAAAACACAGAGAAAACCTCACCCCCCCGCCGCTGTGAACACGTCAATCAAAAACAGAGAAAACCTTACCCCCCGGCCGCTGTGAACACGTCAATCAAACACAGAGAAAAAACCACACCCCTGACCGCTGTGAACACGTCAACAAAACACAGAGAAAACCTCACCCGCTGACCGCTGTGAACACGTCAACAAAACACAGAGAAAACCTCACCCGCTGACCGCTGTGAACACGTCAACAAAACACAGAGAAAACCTCACCCGCTGACCGCTGTGAATACGTCAACAAAACACACAGAGAAAACCTCACCCGCTGACCGCTGTGAACACGTCAACACCTAAAAACGCAGAGACAATGGAGTTTTAACGTTAACTATAGCACGTATGCGGATGCACATCCCTGCACACATTCGCATGCCGCACAACCCCACACACCTACAAACGGATAGATAAATAAGAAAAAAAAACAATAACACGTGCATACATACAGATACACACACCCTGCTCCCATTCACCCACACAAGCCCCACACATCACACACACACACACACACACACACACACACACACACACACACACACACACACACACACACACACACACATACACGATCAAAGTACAGATAGACATCAGTATGTCCAGGGTGTTAGTTAGAGATCTTCCTTTGTAATCCGCCAACCTAATGAGTCTTCGTCCCATAAACACCCCTACCCCTCCCTTCCCCTTTCCCTCCCTACCCACTCTCCCCCCGCTCTGCCTCACAACACTACCACCTCGTGATCCAATGTACCCGTTGTCTCTGATTGTCTAACATAGTCCATAACACACACACACACACACACACGCACGCACGCACGCACGCACGCACACATACACACGCGCGCGCTCGCGCGCGCGCGCTCACATACACATACACAAGCACACTTACACACGTAAACACACACGCACACATGCACATATACAAACACACTTATGCACGTAAGCACACACACACACACACACACACACACACACACACACACACACACACACACACACACACACACACACACACACACACACACGCATGCATGCATGCATGCACGTACTCATGCTCCTCATATGTTGTGTATGTATACACATATATATTGTATATGTATACACAAAAAACGCAGTGACACACACACACACACACACACACACACACACACACACACACACACACACACACACACACACACACACACTCCCCCCTTCTACGCACACATCCTTACAAACATGTACTCGCGCGTAAGCTCATAACATCACCTCTCCCCTCTTTCCCCACGCTCACCCTGTCTATGCATACAGCTGTATGCATACCCCCCCCCCCCCTCCCTCCGTTCCCGCCAAGAGATCGATCACCAATACCTGTCTCATCTTACCACGGCCGCCGCTCCGCTCCACAGCTAATCCTGCCCGCTAACTGTCGGCTGCAATTCTAGCCGAGAGGCCGGCACATGGGGACTGGAAGAAGTGTGAAGTTAAAAGCCACCCCGCAGAGACAGCCTCTGAACGGCTGGAACGAGATGGGACTGCTCTGGAACCCAGTAACCCCCACCCCACCCCAGCCCTCCGCCAGTCCCTCACCCCTTTCCCCAGCCCCCACCCCTTTGCCAACAAGTCACTCATTGGCGATCGTCCAAAACAGGTATGTCTGGTGCTAGTTTTACACCTTGACGGAGAAAACAATGATGAGCAACAACAATTAATACCAATACTTGAGAGCGAGTAACCATTGGCCACTGTAGGATGGAAGACAAAGTCAGAGTATGACAAAGTTTTAGTCGTCTCTCTGCCTTGCTGGTGGTGTGGCCAGGTAGCATCTCTTCTTATCTCCCTTGTCTTCTTCCTTTTGGTGCTCGCATATGCCTCTCAGCATTGGCGGCAGGCCGGTCTGCAACCTTCGTTTTGCAGACGACATCGACCTCATGGGGGGCACCAACACCGAGCTCCAGGATCTGACAAACAGACTTGTCACAAGAGCAAGTGCCTACGGCATGGAGGCCAGCACAGAGAAGTTAAAGGGTCATGATCAACAGCACGACTAACAGCAGTGCCAACATAACCATGAATGGTGAGCCCCTGGAAGAAGAGACCAGCTTCAGGTACTTGAGAGCAACCCTGTCGAAAGATGGCACCTGCACGGCAGAAATCTGAATCAGGATCAATTCTGCATCAGCAGCGATGGCCAGACTGAACAGGGTGTGGAACAGCAACACCAAATTCCACACAAAATTCAGGCTCTACAAGTTACTAGTGGTCTCCATCCTGTTATAGGGCTGCGGTATCGTTGAAGGAGGGCGCAGTAGAGGACGGCAGAGAAAGAGTTGGTCGGATGATATAAAAGACTGGACCAAAATGACCATGCCATCTCCTCATGACAGCTACAAACAGAAGAGCCTGGAGAGAAACGGCGGCTGCCTCGTCACGTCCCCCCAACGACCCCAGCGGTCAGGGGAATGACTGACTGACTGATTGATGCCTCTCTGCTGTGACAAAAAAAAATTCAAGAAATTTTAAGTAACTCCATCGGTTAACATGGACAAGCAAATTACAAGACAAAACACGACGCATTCTGTCCTTTAGGTCTTCTTCAGGCAAGAAAAACATTCAGGACAATGAAAACGAAGAACGAGGAATTACTTATAGTATACAACGATCGCAAGTGCACACCTGTAATTGATGACGTGTGGCGAAATACAAAACAATGAAGAGTAGCAGTCCGTATGAATCAAAGTTAGTTTTTAATGTGAAGTGTCACTTGTGATGGTTGTGCGCTAAAAGTGATTGCTGGTTCTTCGTTTTCATTGTCCAGAATGTTGTTTTTCTTGCCTGAAGAAGACCTAGGAGGTCGAAGCGTGTTGTGTTTTGTCTTGTGATTTGTTTGTCCACGTCAAGCGGCAGAGTTACCTCAAATTCCTTGGAAGATTTGTTTCCATTTCCGCCCGCAGTGACCTCAGTGGAAAGGGACAAAAGGAAAGAAAATGATGTTCCATGGGTTTGCTTTCGTGTGTGTTTTTTCCGTTTTCTTTTCATGTGTGTGTGTTTTCTTATAGCGTTTTAAATGGCCAATAAATAACAGCAGACAGAGCAATAAATCATAGCAGAGAGAGAGAGCTATAAATCGCAGCAGACAGAGCTATCAATCACAGCAGACAGGGCTATAAATCACAGCAGACAGAGCTATAAATAAATCACAGCAGACAGGGCTATGAATCACAGCAGCAGACAGAGCTATAAATCACAGCAGACAGAACTATCAATCACAACAGACAGAATCACAGCTACAAACCACAGCAGACAGAGCTATAAAATCAAGCACAGCAGACAGAGCTATAAATCACAGCAGAGCTATAACAGAGCTATAAAATCACAGCAGACAGGGCTATATAAACAGCACAGCAGACAGACAGCTATAAATCACAGCAGACAGGGCTATAAATCACAGCAGACAGAGCTATGAATCACAGCAGACAGAGCTATAAATCACAGCAGACAGAGCTATAAATCACAGCAGACAGGGCTATAAATCACAGCAGACAGAGCTATGAATCACAGCAGACAGCTATAAATCACAGAGACAGAGCTATAAATCACAGCAGACAGGGCTATGAATCACAGCAGACAGAGCTATAAATCACAGCAGACAGAGCTATAAAAGCAGACAGAGCTCACGCGAGACAGAGCTATGAATCACAGACAGAGCTATGAATCACAGCAGACAGAGCTATAAATCACAGCAGACAGGGCTATGAATTACAGCAGACAGACAAACCACAGAGCTATAAACATCAAAGCTATAAATCACAGCAGACAGAGCATTGTAGGACGGAACCAGTGGAACAAGGTCTGTAGCTTCTTATGTCCGGCTTTACGTACAGACCTGGGCGCTGAGGTCTTATCTGGGTCTGTTTCGTTTATGTAAATTTTATTTGTTTTTTCACTGCCTGTCTGTTTGCTTGTTTAAATCTGAATATGTGGACTGGGGGGGTTCGGGGTATGTTGTAGAGTCTATGGGTTTCTGCATTGTGACTACCTGCAATCGTTTGGATTTCTTGTCGTTCAGGTGTATTGTGCAACGAGTAATTTGATGAAGGAAACAGGTGAGGGTTAACAATCCTTGTGCAGCTTGTTGGAACGACCCAGCAATGAGCTATTGAGAAAAAAATAAGAAATGAAAACAACAAGGGCGTACACCAGCGAAATCATCGACAAAAAATAAACTTACACATGTAGCCTTTCTCTCCAATGACAAACTAGTCCAGCAACAAAAAACTCAAAAGACTGCAACGCTTTCTGGGCTGTTAAGCATCATTCCTTCCCTTTGAAACACTGTTAACAGTGGCTATACTTCACATGGAATCAAGAAACGGACGAAAATAACTCCACAATATGATTCGAACTGACAATCTCATGCGTAGCACTGGAGCAGTCTAACCACTGGATCCCAGAGCATTGGGGCTGCTGAGGGAGTTGCTTGACGAGTTCTGCCCATACTGCATCGCTGCAGCCATGGAGGGCACGGTCCTGTACAGCATCGCTGCAGCCATGGAGGGCACGGTCCTGTACTGCATCGCTGCAGCCATGGAGGGCACGGTCCTGTACATCATCGCTGCTGTCATAGAAGACACGGTCCTGTACAGCATCGCTGCAGCCACGGAGGGCACGGTCCTGTACATCATCGCTGCAGCCACAGAAGACACGGTCCTGTACATCATCGCTGAAGCCACGGAGGGCACTGTCCTGTACATCATCGCTGCAGTCATAGAAGACACGGTCCTGTACATCATCGCTGCAGCCACGGAGGACACGGTCCTGTACATCATCGCTGCAGTCATAGAAGACACGGTCCTGTACATCATCGCTGCAGCCATGGAGGGCACGGTCCTGTACATCATCGCTGCAGCCATGAAGGGCACGGTCCTGTACAGCCTCACTGCAGCCATGGAGGGCACGGTCCTGTACACCATCGCTGCAGCCATGGAGGGCACGGTCCTGTACAGCATCACTGCAGCCATGGAGGGCACGGTCCTGTACTGCCGTACACCTCAGACAGAAGAATGGAAACCTTACTTCTAGGTCTGAATGTTCGACCTTTTTTTTGTCTAGTCCACACACACACACACACACACACACACACACACACACACACATCGCATTCCAGATATAGCCACCCATAACCCCTCAGGCATTGATTTAACCTTTACATCTCCATCACTTGTCGTAAACTCAACGTGGGAAACTGGAGATAATCCACTGGGATCAGATCATATTCCAATAATAATATCGTTGAATGATATATTAGAACAGGAAATCTCAGAAGATATTATTCCAAAATATATTTACAAAAATGCAGATTGGTCTTCTTTTCAAACCAATCTTAACAACATAGACATAGTGTTCTCAACTAATGAAAACGTAGATGACCAATACACTGCATTTTGTAAATATATTTTAGCAGCAGCTGACAAGTCGATCCCGAAGATAAAAAACACAAAGTCAAAAAAAACATAATGGAAATATATGGTGGAACACAAAATGTGAAACTGCCAATAAAAAGAAAAAAGAAAGATTTAAGATTTATTGTAAAAGGAGATCAGCAAGTAGTCATAAAGAAATGAAAAAGGCAGATAAAGAAAGTAAAGATGTCATAGATGACGCAAAGCTGCAGCATTGGAATGGATTTTGTAACTCTGAAGTAAAAAATCATAAAGATATTGGTAAAGTGTGGGCGGAATTGAAAGCTATGAAAAATGGATTAACATTGACACAGTGCCCTATAACAATAGATAACAACAGTCTTCCTAGTGCTGATGAGAAAGCAGAAGCCTTTGTAAACATGTTTGCTAAGGTAAGCTGCTCTGAAGGTCTAACAAGAACGGACCAAATATACAGAGAGACAGAAGAAGGTAGTAAAGCACATGATGAATCAACAGCAGACAATAGTAACAATATATCAATGCTCCTATAACTATCTAAGAAGTAAAAGAAGCCATTAGATCTATACCATTAAGAAAATCATCTATTGGTTTAGATGCAATATCTAATCAAATGTTAAGAAATTTGCCTGAACATTTTTTGTAGAGTTTATTCATAAATTATTTAGTACGTGTTAGAGCGATGGTGTTATGCCAAAAATATGGAAACAGTCGATTGTTGTTCCAATTCATAAGCAAGGAAAATCTACAAAGGATCCTAAGAATTATAGACCCATCGCATTAACTTCACATGTATGTAAACTTTCAGAAAGAATGTTTATGAATAGACTTGTACATTACTGCTAAAATAACATCATACCAATCAATCAAGCTGGTTTCCAGAAAGGTCGATCCACTACAGAAATTTTACAGATCCACTACAGAAACAGTTTGCTAGACGAAAATGTGTGTTCTTGCTACGTTTTTCGACATAAATAAGGCTTACGATCAAGTGTGGCATTTACAGCTATTGAACAAACTTAAAACATTGGCTTGACAGGAAATATATACAACTATGTCAGATGTTTTCTAAAGGATAGGGTAATAAGAACAAGGGTAGGAAAAACATATTCCACAAGTAGAACACTTTCAATGGGAATCCCTCAAGGGTCAGTATTAGCGCCACTTCTCTCTCTCATTATTAATGCATGATCTGCCAAACAAATTATCAAAAAAAGTCGTTCTTGTCCAGTATGCAGATGATATATGCATGTGGATGGATGTAACGTTAAAAAAGAAAACTTCACAGCGAGATATAAAATTCGTCAAAAGATCTATCAGGGAGAACTAAAAACAGATGGTGGATTATATGAAGCGAAATGGATTAAGTCTCTCAACCGAAAAAAACAAATGTGATTCTTTTTAAATGTGGATCTAACCCAGAAAGTATGCCTATTTTTCACATTGGATGATACTCCTCTTAAGTACGTTACAGAGGTCAAATTTCTAGGAGTTTATTTTACATCTAAATTATCATGGAACTCTCATATCGAATATTTTATTAACAAAAGCGAGAAAAACATTAAACTTTCTGAAAAAAATATTTTTCTAAAGAAAAGTGGGGGAAGATCCAGCTACATTGATTACTCTATGTAAATCTTTAATGAGATCAAAAATAACTTATGCCCAAGAAATATTCTTTAACGCGTCTAAATATCTATTACAAAAACTGCAAAGTATTGAATGTAAGGCATTGAAATTAGCCCTTGGACTTCCTGTACACGCATCGTCGTCACGTACATATTATGAAGCTCAGGTACTTCCTCTAGATGATTATAGAGATTTTACGTGTTGTAAATTTGTCATTAAAAGTACAGCTAGAAAAACACACATTCAATCAGAAATCAAAATAAGATCAGATTTTGATTTTCCGAAAAAGAGCCAAGTCTATAACTTCTCAAATAACTATAGCAACTTATACATCAAAAATACTTTCAGATTCTGGGGTTTCATTAGAAAAAGAAGCTTTCTCTCCCAGACCATCTTTTTGTCCTATTCCACCCTGGGAACTTAAAAAAGCCCAATTTGATATTGATCACCCAACATAAAAAAAGATGAAAATATCAATATGCTAGCAAGTTATACTAAGTGTCATATTGACACGAAATACACTAACCAATTAAAAATATACACAGATGGTTCATGTATTGGTAAGCAAACAGGTTGTGCATTCTTAATCCCTGACTTGAGGGTGGAGAAATCTTTTTACATTGATGTAACATATCCATATTTACAGCTGAATTAACAGCAATACTCCATGGCTTTGAATTACCTTTTAAATTTCCCCAAACAATATTTCAAGCTCTGTTTTGTGTAGATTCAAAATCAGTCCTTCAGGCGATAAAAGATTTTCATCTGCATACTAGGCCTGAAATGATTATTGAGATAAGCTGTTTGATCCACATGCTTATTGATGGAGGCACTCAATTATCCTTTTGTTGGATTCCTTCACACTGTTCCTTTTATTACAATGATAAAGTAGATAGGGCTGCTAAGCGTGGAGCAAAACATATCTGTGGTTCTGAAGATCTTAAACTACCCTTATCGGTACATGAGCAGTGCAATTTAGTTAAAACATATATTTCGAAAACGTTCAAAGATAGAATGATAGAACATGACAATCAAAATCAGTTTGATATTTTTTTTTATATTAAAATCATTCAACATAATTTCAGTTTAAACAAAAATATACTTTCATGGATGAATAGGTGCAAACTTGATGCTTTTAAAAACAAAATATGTTAAAAACATAGTGTGTTTATGTAAAAAGAAAATAACACGTGATCATATTGTTATATGTCAAGACATGAAAAAAATAATTCCAGTGTTGAGGCAAAATAGTGCACAGGCCATCTTTGAGTCACCAGCTCTAACATATGAGTTGTTTGTATGCTTAGAGCGCACTCCATTGGGGAAGTATTTATAGGTTCCTTTTTTGTGTGGGGGGGGGGGATGGGGGATATGTGTGGGGAGGGAAGATGGAATAATGTACAAAGCTCAAAAGTGACAAGGACTGAGAAAGGTTACGTTTCTGTGCCTTGATGGTTGTTAATTAGTTTTGTTAAAATTTAAACTTTCTTCCCTTTCAAACTTATTTGAACAATTTAAGTGTTTTGTAATTACCATTATTATTCATATAAGCACTCATATAAAACACATACATATGCACACAAAACATACTCAAACAGACTCGCATACACACTTATGAGCACACACACATGCGCACATACATGTGCGTGCACAAGCGAGCACATACGCTCTTCCTTTCCCATCTCTCTCTTTCGGCACGATTTTTTTTTCGTCTAATATCACGATAAGTGGAAAAGACGTAAAATGAATCACACACACACACACACACACACACACACACACACACACACACACACACACACACACACACACACACACACATTAAACTATCAAGCCCCCCCCCCCCCCCCAATACAGCAAACGATCATTACTCACAAGAAATAGTATAACGAAACTCAACGAAAAGTTCGATAACAGCAAATCTTAGGGGTCAATTATGTGGTCAGTAAGAAAGTTATCTTTGTGGAATTGTCCAGAGATCTATAAGTGATATGTCTGTGGCCGGTTTAAGAAATGTTGATTCCATATCTTTTCCACATAATGCATATCGGAAAGTGGTCGCTGCATTCAATAACCTCGTTCTTATGCTCTTCCTGTCCTTCATGTAGAACGGCGGTGCTGGAACCTGTGGTGGAGTAGGGATTCCTGCGGCAGTGCTCACCGCATGCATGTGCGATCTCTTTAAGCCCATAGTTGTGCTGCATGTGCACCTTTACTGGGTCAGTGTTGTGACGTGTTCCACTGTTTGTTAGCACTGAGTATTCATCTGATTTTCTCCCGTTTCACCAGTCTTTGAATTCAACAGCAGGAGGTAATAGACAAATGTGAGGCTGATGCTGATCCTGAGAGGTGCCACCTGTCTTACGTCATGCCAGAGACTTCTTTGGAGTGTGTGTTGTCCCGCGTAGTTCACCGCTTGGCCTTGCTGGTCTGCCCCTTGACTTCTCTTGGCGTCCTCTTCTTTCTTCAGTTTTCCTCTACTCCAATGTCTCTCTTTGCCTTCCCTTTCGCCTTCGATCCCTCTTCATTTCTGTTGACCCCAGCCATTGAATGTTGTGTCTGCCCTGTCATTTCCCTGATCTTCAGGTTTTCCTTTGCTTTGCCTACTGCTTCCTGAACTGTCCATTCTCTGCCAGTCTTCAGTCTGGGCTGAACTGACGTCATAACCCGGTGGTCGGAGTCCTCGGGCATGGTTCATAGCTTTGCTCCACCCACTTTGTACTCCTCCAGGATGGATTTCAGGGCGGGCTTCCGCTTGGTTTGGTTGCAGTACAGTGCATCGTCAGTGAGACAAGGTGGAAGACGACAGGGCCAGTTCGTTGTGGATGTTGGCTGGACGACAGGGCCAGTTCCTTGTGGACGTTTGCTGCAGTACAGCGATCGTCAGTGAGACAAGGTGGGAGACGACAGGGCCAGTTCCTTGTGGACATTGGCTGCAGTACAGCGATCCCCGGGGAGACAAGGTGGGAGACGACAGGGCCAGTTCCTTGTGGACATGTTGGTTTGGGCCTCCTCTGGTTCTATTGTGCCGGTGGCAATATTGTCTATCAGCAGAGGCCAGAGGAGCTTTAGAGTCAGTATGAACTATGTACTCCAGACCCAGGTCAATACCAATGCAACCAAACTGGTACCAGACCCTGTATTTACCAGGTCAATACCAATGAACCCAAATGGT
>JADBJO010000274.1:497500-502500 GCA_016801955.1 Conus betulinus | reverse complement strand
ACAGCCTGGGCAGGTGACTAGTGCCTGTACAGACATCCTGGGGCAGGAGAGGTGACACACGTACCCGTGTGCCCGTACAGACAGCCTGGGGCAGGAGAGGTGACACACGTGCCCGTGTGCCCGTACAGACAGCCTGGGGCAGAGAGTGGTGGTGAGACACGTGCCCATGTGCCCGTACAGAGCCAGCGGGCAGTGACTGGTGGACTGACATGACAGTGGCGATACCTGACACACACTGGGGGCCTGGCAGAGGACTGGGAGTCCGCCTGTGTGATCTGTTCCGATATCACACACAGAGATTCAGACAGAGGACTGGGAGTCCGCCTGTGTGATCTGTTCCGAAATCATTACACACAGAGATTCAGTCAGAGGACTGGGAGTCCGCCTGTGTGATCTGTTCCGATATCATTACACACAGAGATTCAGACAGAGGACTGGGAGTCCGCCTGTGTGATCTGTTCCGATATCATTACACACAGAGATTCAGTCAGAGGACTGGGAGTCCGCCTGTGTGATCTGTTCCGATATCATTACACACAGAGATTCAGACAGAGGACTGGGAGTCCGCCTGTGTGATCTGTTCCGATATCATTACACACAGAGATTCAGACAGAGGACTGGGAGTCCGCCTGTGTGATCTGTTCTGATATCATTACACACAGAGATTCAGTCAGAGGACTGGGAGTCCGCCTGTGTGATCTGTTCCGAAATCATTACACACAGAGATTCAGTCAGAGGACTGGGAGTCCGCCTGTGTGATCTGTTCCGATATCATTACACACAGAGATTCAGACAGAGGACTGGGAGTCCGCCTGTGTGATCTGTTCCGATATCATTACACACAGAGATTCAGACAGAGGACTGGGAGTCCGCCTGTGTGATCTGTTCCGAAATCATTACACAGAGAGATTCAGACAGAGGACTGGGAGTCCGCCTGTGTGATCTGTTCCGATATCATTACACACAGAGATTCAGACTTCATACATCTTGCCCACTGGACATTAAAGAAAAATAACTCGGCTTTAAGCGGATGATGGAAGTATCATAAGGCACAGTGCTTGCTCTCTGTCTGTCTGTCTGTCCCCCCTTCTGTCTGTCTGTCTGTCTGTCTGTGTCTGTGTCTGTGTCTGTCTGTCTGTCTGTCTGTCTGTCTGTCTCTCTGTCTCTCTGTCTCTCTCTCTGTCTCTCTGTCTGTCTCTCTCTCTCTCTCTCTCTCTCTCTCTCTCTCTCTCTCTCTCTCTCTCTCTCTCTCTCTCTCTCTTTCCCTTTCACTGTGAGGAACAGGTTCCTGTATGGTCCAATGGCTTGCGTTTCTCTGGCCTGGACTTCCAAGTTGGTAATGTGGTCTCTGTATGAGATGCCAAGGATGTTACAGAAGCATCATACTCTCTCTCTCTCTCTCTCTCTCTCTCTCTCTCTCTCTCTCTCTCTCTCTCTCTCTCTCTCACCATGTACGTGCAATTACGATCGCACGCACGGCTGCCCCCCTCCCCCACTCACACACATAACGTACACATTCGGCAACACGACAATTCACTTCTGTGCTCTGTGTTTTCTGTTTTTCAGAAAAAACAAAACAAAACAATACTGCACGACATTTTCACACACACACACACACACACACACACACACACACACACACACACACACACACACACACACAGAGAGAGAGAGAGAGAGAGAGAGAGAGAGAGAGAGAGAGAGAGAGAAAATTATTGGTATATCCACAGACAAATACAAATTCAGAGGTGTCACTGGCATTGTATAAGAATCTTCACTATTTGAAGGGTGTTTTTTTTTAGTGCTCAAAAAAACGTTTATATACATATGTCAAAGAGCCTTAAATGACAAGTTTATTTACAGTCAGAGAGCAGCAAAACCAGTTTAAATATTGAGAGACGTCTGTAGTTGTCACGACCTGTTCATTTTCACGCAGTTCGATGTTCTTCGGCGCGCTGGTAAAAAGTGAAATTTTGTTTGAGAAACAACTGTACAGCGTGGACAGAAACCAGACCCCTTCACACTGACAGAGCCCCGGTGTGGAAATGCGAAGGCAAGGACAGGATATCAGATGTACGTCTGAGGGAGATCTATGGATGTTAATGCACTTCACCACACGGAAGTACGAGTGCAATGACGATGACTGACCATACGTTACATACACTTGAAACGTGTGTGTGGAGTGCAGACCGATAAGTCTTGTGACGCTGTTTTCATTGGCCAATCAACGCTTTGTCACCTCCGGCAGATGAGCTTCCTACACACGCCCCAAATCAAACATACACAACAGGTTTCAAACTCTGCAATCCCACGGGGGATAACTGTCTCTGTAAAAACAGAAGCATACAGTAAGCTTTTGATTAGGTCATCTACACTCTTCTCTGATAACAGTGCGTACTCAGAATGTTGTACACTTTGCGAAAATGTTATTTTAGATAACATTAATTTAAAGGATATCTGCCCTTGCTTTGTGTGCCCTGTCCGTACCATACATAAAAAACACACACGACACATATCCTATTCAATGATAACATAGTGCTCCTAACGTTAACTCCCCGCGCTTTGCAAAGCACATTAGAATAGGCTGTTTTTGTCAGTCCATCAGTCTAAAAGTAGTTGATGAATGTTCTCCAGTTCAGCAGAACATTGTTGTTATTGCTACAACACATTTTCAAGCACGTTCATACGTCTTGTAATATAGGCTGGAATGAAAAGTGTATGATAAGAATAACGCCAGGATATTCATGTCTATGTACAACTGCTAATGTGCTATTTCCTAAGTCCCTGTTTCACTTTCAGCTAGATAACCGTCATTCTTGATGTTAACATTTGATCTACTAAGATTTAGATATGAAGTTACCATTTTTCTCTATTGTCTGACATTTCGATTGTGTTTATCCTGTAAAGCTGTGTGATAGCAGACCAGCGTCGCCTGCAGACAAGACCAGCATCTGAATCCGCTCAGGTGCTAACTGAATTCCATACCCGCTGTATTCGTTCATTTCTGTTGGTGCCTTCATAGTACTCAGGGATAAGAAAACACTCACAGTAATGTAAAATGTACCTGTCGTTTTCTAGGACAACGAAAAGCGATCACAACACGTACTGGGCCTTCTTGTCGTGACGCAAAAAGGGATCGAGCGGAAGGTGAAGGAAGTCCACAAAAAGGGATCGAGCGGAAGGTGAAGGAAGCCCACAAAAAGGGATCGAGCGGAAGGTGAAGGAAGTCCACAAAAAGGGATCGAGCGGAAGGTGAAGGAAGTCCACAAAAAGGGATCGAGCGGAAGGTCAAGGAAGTCCACAAAAAGGGATCGAGCGGAAGGTGAAGGAAGTCCACAAAAAGGGATCGAGCGGAAGGTGAAGGAAGTCCACGTAGTTTCTGTCCTCCCAGTTACTGGCCATCAGTGCATAGTTGATGCCCTTTGAGGACAGGGAAAGTAAAGCATGGAGGGAAAGGAGATAGGTACCGCTCCCATACTGCTGGGCCACTCACCAACCAAAGCGTACCTTATGGCAACACTATTGCATAATTCTGTGTCATTTATCAAAGAAAAAAAAATGAACATCAGCAGGAATAGACTTGAACTCGATTTTGTTTTGCGAGATGAAGATACAAATTCAAACGACTGCTTAGTTGATCTAATTACTTTCTCAGTGAAACATTTTGAAACATTTAGAATAAATACACAAAATATAAAAATAAAAGAATAAAACTCAAAGCAGATTTGTGGGGAAGGAAACGTGCGAACAATGAAACATTAGAATGGTATCATTCTCTGGAAGTGTGACAGTGACGATCCATCAGTTTGGTGCCTATATCTGAAATAAACGGAGGCCGCCATCCTATCAAATATTGCATTGTAGTTGACGTGTATGTTTATGTTCTGTCATTCATGAATACGCCGTCGGTGGTGGTGGTTGTACACTGACTAGCTAAAACAGCCCTGGCAAGTCCCCCAACAGTCGGCTGGCGATAAAGAACATGAGATGGAGCTGTGGGTGGGATGTCGTTCCGTTAGCTCTGTCAAAGGCAGACCCTCTGAAGTGGATTCACACGCACTCTGGCTAGGTGTTCCTTGCCGCGGACACAATGGGAACAGGAATCTGACGAAGACACAGGAGGCACTGGCAGTGTGTGTGTGTGTGTGTGTGTGTGTGTGTGTGTGTGTGTGTGTGTGTGCGTGCGTGCGTGCGTGCGTGCGTGCGTGTGTGTGTGTGTGTGTGTGTGTGTGTGTGTGTGTGTGTGTGTGTGTGTGTGTGTGTCCCTTCGCCTTCTTAGAACACAAACAGGCGTGCTTTGTTTCAAACAGAAGCAGAAGAGTAGGCCGATATAGACGGCGCTTATATGGTGGGAAAGGCAAAACGAAAGGAAGAATGAAAGAAAACAGAAGAAGAAAACATGACAGATAAATAGACAGATAATCACAAAGAAGAAAAGAAATCAAGACGAGATGACATAAAGGAATAAAGAAAGGTAAAAAACAAAATTGAGAAAGACAAAAAGAAAGACAAAAAGAAAGATGGAAAACAGACAGACAGAAAGAAAAAGACAGACCGAAAGAAAGGAAGGAAGGAAAACAGAGTCAATCCGAAAGAAAGGAAGGAAGGAAAACAGAGTCAATCAGGCAGATAGAGAGACAGACATAAAGAAAAGAAGGCAAACAGCAAGAAAGAAAGAAAGAAGGAGAGAAAGAAAGAAAGAAAGAAAAAAGAAGAAGAAAAGAAAAAGAATAAGCCCAGCAGAAAACAGTGATAAAAAAAGAGAGCGACACTTTATTCCCATTCAGCCCCCGTCAAGCAGCGAAAGCCACACAGACCCCACCGTCTTGATATCGGAACTATTCCCAATAACATCGATCCGCTGATCGCGCTGACAGATTATGAACCACGGGACTCTTTTGAAGAGAGGTGTCCCCCCCCCCCCCCCCCCCCCCCCCACCCGCCCCCCCAGAGGCAGGTTGTGAATGAGGAGGCGGGCAGTTCAAAGGCGGCAGGAAGGG
>JADBJO010000274.1:485000-492500 GCA_016801955.1 Conus betulinus | reverse complement strand
ACACACACACACACACACACACACACACACACACACACACACACACACACACACACACACACACACACACACACGCGCGCGCGCGCGCGCGCGTGCGTACTAGCACAAACACGCACAGACATCCTGCCTCCCCCAACCTATCCCCACCCCCACCTCAGCTCCCCCTACACACACATGGCATCAGAGAGGAACGTCACGTGTTGGCGGCCAGTGAGGAGGTGTCAGTGACAGAGCTGCCAGTGAGGAGGTGTCAGTGACAGTGTCAGTGACAGCGGCCAGTGAGGAGGTGTAAGGAGGTGTCAGTGACAGAGGTGCCAGTGAGGAGGTGTCAGTGACAGAGCGGCCAGTGAGGAGGTGTCAGTGACAGAGCGGCCAGTGAGGAGGTGTCAGTGACAGAGCGGCCAGTGAGGAGTGTCAGTGACAGAGCGGCCAGTGAGGAGGTGTCAGTGACAGAGCGGCCAGTGAGGAGGTGTAAGGAGGTGTCAGTGACAGAGCGGCCAGTGAGGAGGTGTCAGTGACAGAGCGGCCAGTGAGGAGGTGTCAGTGACAGAGCGGCCAGTGAGGAGGTGTCAGTGACAGAGCGGCCAGTGAGGAGGTGTCAGTGTGACAGAGTGGCCAGTGAGGAGGCGTCAGTGACAGAGCGGCCAGTGAGGAGGTGTCAGTGACAGAGCGGCCAGTGAGGAGGTGTCAGTGACAGAGCGTGCAGTGACAGTGACAGAGCGGCCAGTGAGGAGGTGTAAGGAGGTGTCAGTGACAGAGCGGCCAGGAGGAGTGTCAGTGACAGAGCGGCCAGTGAGGAGATGTCAGTGAGTGACAGAGCGGCCAGTGAGGAGATGTCAGTGACAGAGCGGCCAGTGACAGTGACAGAGCGGCCAGTGAGGAGGTGTCAGTGACAGAGCGGCCAGAGCAGTGACAGAGCGGCCAGTGAGGAGGTGTCAGTGACAGAGCGGCCAGTGAGGAGGTGTAAGGAGGTGTCAGTGACAGAGCGGCCAGTGAGGAGGTGTAATGAGGCGTCAGTGACAGAGTGGCCCAGTGAGGAGGTGTCAGTGACAGAGCGGCCAGTGGGGAGGTGTTAATGACAGAGCGGTGCAGACTGCCTGGACAGTGTGGACGTGGATTGGGACAGACCGGAACTGGCTCATCCCTCCACGGATAGGTCTGAAGGCCGACGATCCCCTCACCTTCTCAGTGTCTTCCTGTATGTTTCTCATGTCTTCCTGCATGTTTCTCAATGTCTTCCCGCATGTTTCTCAATGTCTTCCCGCATGTTTCTCAATGTCTTCCTGCATGTGAAGGAGTCTTTCCGGCAGCCTGTGGCATTGCGCTGCCTACAGGGAGGAGAAGGGAGGGAGGGGAGGGGGTGGTGGAACTGGACAGTATTTCCCGCAGGACAAGACCATGAATGATGACGGGGAAGAGGAAGGCGGGCTGGGGGGTGTGTAGACAATAACAGGAACGGCCACACACAAAGGCGGCCTCTGATTGGACAATGGATGAAGCCGTCGCCGGCTGGTGAGTCACCCTCCCTCCGGAGTCGGGGAGGATTGCAGGGGCCTCTTCAGGGAGCGGACATAGCCGTGGTGCCGGTGCCAGAATGGCCATCGGTCATGGGTCCTAAGGAGATTACCACTTCACCAGCTTGCCGTTACCGAAAGATGATGTAACACCAGCTTGCCGTCACCGAAAGATGATGTAACACCAGCTTGCCGTTACCGAATGATGATGTAACACCAGCTTGCCGTTACCGAAAGATGATGTAACACCAGCTTGCCGTTACCGAATGATGATGTAACACCAGCTTGCCGTCACCGAAAGATGATGTAACACCAGTTTGCCATCACCGAATGATGATGTAACACCAGCTTGCCGTTACCGAAAGATGATGTAACACCAGCTTGCCGTTACCGAAAGATGATGTAACACCAGCTTGCCGTTACCGAATGATGACGCAACACCAGCTTGCCGTCACCGACTGACGATGTAACACCAGCTTGCCGTTACCGAATGATGATGTAACACCAGCTTGCCGTTACCGAAAGACGATGTAACACCAGCTTGCCGTTACCGAAAGATGACGTAACACCAGCTTGCCGTTACCGAAAGATGATGTAACACCAGCTTGCCGTTACCGAAAGATGATGTAACACCAGCTTGTCGTTACCGAATGATGATGTAACACCAGCTTGCCGTTACGAATGATAATGTACACCAGTCTGCCGTTACCGAATGACGATGTAACACCAACTTGCCGTTACCGAATGATGATTTAAACACCAGCTTGCCGTTACCGGAGGATGATGTAACATCAGCTTGCCGTTACCGAATGATGATGTAACACCAGCTTGCCGTTACCGAAAGATGATGTAACACCAGCCTGCCGTTACCGAAGATGATGTAACACATGCTTTTGTACGTAGGAAGATACCCTGGGAAATGAGTGCGAACACAGTTGCTGTTACGACTGTCTCTGGACGCTGCGTCTGGCTGACGGCCAGTTCTGAATGACAATGAATTCCACCACACTCTTTAAAGACCCTCTTCTGTGTGTCTTTGTCTCTACCCCAACAGAAAACATTTGGACAGGTATTGTGCATGCGTTTACCTTATTTTTTGCTATTGTTTGTTACTTGAATGAATACAGTTTATCTTTCAATATAATGCAGCGAATCCCCCCCCCCCCGAAAGATCTCTCTCTCTCCTCTCTCTCCGAAACACACAACACACACACACAAACACAACACAGCCTGCACACACACACACACACAGGAAGATACACACACACACACGACTGTCACACACATACAAACGAGCACACCCTGCACACTCAAAGACCCTCTTCTGTTGTCTTTTGTCACACACACACAGAAACACACACACACACACACAATTGAATACAGTTTTACACACATATAATGCAGCGAATCGCCCCCCCCCCCGCGCGCACACACACACACACACACACACACAACACATACAAACGAGCACACACACATACAAACGACACACACACACACACACACACACACACACAGAGAGAGAGAGAGCGCGCGCGAGAGAGAGAGAGAGAGCAGACTGTCAGAGAGAGAGAGAGAGAGAGAGAGAGAGAGAGAATAAAAATATTTTCCCAAGTTGTTATTAAGAGGCATAAAAAAACGAAACCTTACCAAAAGCTTTGAAAAGTGCCGTTGCGCTCAACATGAAGCGAAAAAACAGTTGTCCATCTCCCCATAGACATGAAGCATCCGCGCTGACCTTTTGGGGAGAGGTGTCTGTCTGTGCTCCTCAGACTTCTCAGAAGTAACCACAGAGGTCACACAACTTGTTCTGTTCAGTCTTTTTTTTCATACCGTTCAAACGGAATTTTGTGGAGCTGCAGGAGTACCCGAAGAAATGAAAAATAGAAAAGAAAAAAGGAAAAGAAAAAGAAAAAAAAAAAAAAAAAAGAAAAAAAAAAAAACGAAATCTCTGCCAGAACGGAGTTGAACGTTGATTGGATCTGCTGAAGGCTTGGAAAGAAACCTCACACAGAACTATTAAAAGTTTCTGATTTGTCTGAAAAGTTTAATCTACATGATATTGCTCCGGTAATGACTTTTGCCAAATCGGGCACAGGAACTATCAACAAGTAGGTTTATGTAGCCTACATGACAACAGTTTGAAATGAAAAGGAACAAAATCTAAATAATGTCATTGTGCCGTTCAAAACCCGACCCCTACAGTTATTATTATCACTTTTCCGTTTTCTTCAGTCATATACCACTTAAGATGTCTTTCGTCACAATCTGTGTTTTAGTCACTCCAGGCACAGTCACCGTTCTAATCTCTTCAATCACAACCAGTCTTCCCATTTTTTCACTCACAGTCAGTCTCCCAAACTCTTCAGTCACAAAGGTCTCTCAATCTCTTCAATCACAGTCAGTCTTCGAATCTCTTCAATGACAATCAGTCTCTCAATCTCTTCAATCACAATCAGTCTTCCAATCTCTTCAATCACGATCAGTCTCTCAATCTCTTCAGTTAACCTCAGTCCTCCATTTTCTTCGGTCACAATCAGTCTTCTAACCTCTTCAATTACATTCTTCGAATCTCTTCAGTAACGTTTAGTTTTCCAATCTCTTCAATCACAATTAGTTTCTCGATCTGTTCAGTCTAAATCAGTCTTCCAGTATCTTCAGTTACAGTCTTCGAAGTTCTTCAGTCACACTTACTTTTCCAGTCTCTTCAATCACTATCAGTCTTCCGGTCTCTTCAGTTGCAGTCTTCCAATCTCTTCAATCACTATTAGTTTTCCAGTCTCTTCAGCTACAGTCATCCGATCTCTGCAATCACAATCAGTCTTTCAATCTCTTGAATCACAATTAGTCTTCCGATCTCTACAGTTACAGTGTTCCAATCTTTTCAGTTAGTCTTCAGTCTCCTTAGTTGCAGTGTTCAATCTCTTCAGTTACAAATATTCTTCCAAATTCTTCAATCATAATTAATCAGTCTTCCAATCTCTTCAATCACAGTCCTCCAATTTTTTCAGTCACAGTCTTCCAATCTCTTCAGTTGCAATCAGTCTTCGACATTCTTCAATTACGGTCTTCCAATATATTCAATCACAACCAGTCTTCCAATCTCTTCAATCACAGTCTTCCAATTTCTTCAATCACAATTAATCAGACTTCCAATCTCTTCAATCGCAGTCTTCTAATCTCTTCAATCACAGTCTTCCAATTTCTTCAATCGCATTTAATTTTCCCATCTCTTCGAACGGTGTCTTCCAATCCCTGCGATCACAATCAGTCTCCCAGTGTCTCAGTCACCAGTCTCCAGTGTCTTCAGTCACCAGCATTGCTCCAGTCTCAGTTCAGTCCACCAGCATTGCATTGCTCCAGTGTCTTCAGTCTTCAGTCACCAGTCTCTTCAGCATTGCTTCAGTCACCAGTGTTGCTCCAGTGTCTTCAGTCACCAGCATTGCTCCAGCTCACCAGCATTGCTCCAGTCTCTTCAGTCACCAGCATTGCTTCATTCACCAGTGCTCTTCAGTCACCAGCATTGCTCCAGTGTCTTCAGTCACCAGCATTGCTCCAGTGTCTTCAATCACCAGCATTGCTCCAGTGTCTTCAGTCACAGTTGCTTTCGGCTCGATTTTCAAGGAGACAAGTAACCAGCATCAGAAGACAGATTGGGTCTAGACCAGCATTTCTTCACTGTGTGCAGTGCATTGCGACGACGACGACGATTTAAAGAGACAATAAATCAGAAGATTGATTGATTGAAACATTTACTGTGTGCAGTGATGACGACGATGATGATGATGATTGATTGATGATGATGATGATGATGATGATGATGACGACGACGACGACGACGACGACGACGGTGATGATGATGAAATCATCTCGCTATCTCTCCAAGTAAGGTCTAATTATTGTTAGTACATTAATGGTATTTTGAAGTACCTTTCAGCTGCAAAGGCTGCACGTTTCTTCTGGTTTCAGAGTGTTGCGGTTTAGAGGTTGATCCCCACCCCCAACTGTGACGTCACCATCATAGTTAGCAGTTTTTGGCCAACGCAGTACACAGAGAGCAGATCATGAGGCTAACAAAATAAACAGGCAGTTAGAAAACGCCTCCTTCGTTTCCCTGATCCACAGCAGTCTAGGGAACGCGGTAAACCATGCCGGGAATGTTTAGTTAATTGAAGAAAGACAAGACCTCCTCATGAGGTGAACGACTTCCAGTGGAGTGCCCCACGCCTTTAGAGCCAAGATTACGTCACTGTATATTGCTTCCTTGGCACGTGCGACAGTGCGGCCACCTCTGAAACAGATCTTCATCTGTTAATCCGGCTTCAGAGCTGTACAGAACTGCCGAATTTCCTGTCTGACAATGTGGGCATGTAGTCAGCACGCGGAGTCGATGCCTCCTGTATGCACGGCTGTCAGGATCGGTATTGTCACGTCACATCCGCTCGTGATACAGCGGCTTCCATTTACATTCGTTTTGCGACTTGAATTTCTTGATTTCACATACATCCAAACTGGATTGGTAACTGCAAATACTGACTTCCTCAATCAATATCTGGCTTTAAGGGGGCTAGATGCCGTTGGGGTTGATGTCCTCTGTAACTTCAGTCTGCCACTGTCTTCAGTTATAGTTAGTCTTCCACTCTGTCTTACTACTGTGCGTTGCCACTGTTAGTCTTCCACTGGGTACAGTCGCAGTTAGTCTTCCACTCTGTCTTACTACTGTCAGTCTTCCACAACCTACAGTCACAGTTAGTCTTCCCCTGTCTTATTACTGTCAGTCTTCCACTACCTACAGTCACAGTTAGTCTTCCAATCTGTCTTATTACTGTCAATCTTCCACTACCTACAGTCACAGTTAGTCTTCCACCCTGTCTTATTACTGTCAGTCTTCCATTGGCTATACAGTCACAGTTAGTCTTCCACCCTGTCTTATTACTGTCAATCTTTCATTGGCTACAGTCACAGTTAGTCTTCCACCCTGTCTTATTACTGTCAATCTTCCATTGGCTACAATCACAGTTAGTCTTCCACCCTGTCTTATTACTGCCTGTCTTCCATTGCTACAGTCACAGTTAGTCTTCCACCCTGTCTTATTACTGTCAGTCTTCCATATGGCTACAGTCACAGTTAGTCTTCCACTCTGTCTTATTACTGTCAGTCGTCCACTGGCTACAGTCACAGTTAGTCTTCCACTCTGTCTTTAGTACAATCAGTCTCTCAGTTTCTACAGTCACACGGTCAGTCTTGTCTTCCGTTCTCTTCAACCAAAACTAATCTTCTGCTGTTTCAGGCTGCCGCCGCTTCTGCTACTATTGCTATTGCTATTGCCACAGCCGATGCTGCTTCTACTGCTGATACTTGTACTACTACTACTACTACTACTACTACTACTACTACTACTACTACTACTACTGCTGCTGCTGCTGCTGCTGCTACTACTACTACTACTACTACTACGACTACTACGACGACGACGACGACGGCAACGACGACGACGACTGAGACGATGGGACGATGACCACGGCGACGACAATGACCATGATTGGTACTTTACACAGCCTTATCTTCAGAGTGATTACATATTACCAAACTTCAGACTGGAAATGAAGAGATTGGAAGTTGCAGAGTGTAAATGAATACATTGGAAGTTTCAGAGTGTAAATGAGGACATTGGAAGTTTCAGAGTGTAAACGAGGAGATTGGAAGTTTCAGAGTGTGAATGAAGAGATTGGAAGTTTCAGAGTGGAAATGAAGAATTTGGAAGTTTCAGAGTGGAAATGAATACATTGGAAGTTTCAGGGTGTGTAAATGAAGAGATTGGAAATTTCAGAGTGGAAATGAGGAGATTGGAAATTTCAGAGTGGAATTGAAAAGATTAGAAAATTCAGAGTGGAAATGAGGAGATTGGAAGTTTCAGAGTGGAAATGAAGAGATTGGAAGTTTCAGAGTGTAAGTGAATACATTGGAAGTTTCAGAGTGGAAATAA
>JADBJO010000274.1:420000-470000 GCA_016801955.1 Conus betulinus | reverse complement strand
TACCCACACCACCTTCTGATTTAAATCTGGTGTGTGCATCGGGTGGTGTGTGTTTTTCTGGTAGTGATGCTGATAAGCCGTGTTAAGAGTGTGAAAGTTGCAGTTTCATTTTCATCAAGGAGATGTCACTGCGTGCGGACTAGTCCATATATCTACACCACATCTGCTAAGTTTCAAGACCACATTGCATATGAATTGCGGCTAATGCATAAATGCATTAATGACTAAGAGGAGGGGATTTAAGAAGAGAGCCGCGTAGCTACGGCTTAGCAGATGTCTGACCTAGGCATTAGCCCAAAGGGCTGGTCAGACCTTGGGCCTTGGGTACTTACTTAACTAACATTGTCTGTGCCATTATTATCAGTGTATGTGTGTGTTTGAGTGTGTGTGCATGTGTGTGTGTGTGTGTGTGTGTGTGTGTGTGTGTGTGTGTGTGTGTGTGTGTGTGTGTGTGTGTGTGTGTGTGTGTGTGTGTGTACGTGTGTGTGTGCATGGGCGGATGGGCATGGGCCCATGTGTGATTCCCTGTGTATGCGGCGTATGCGAGCATGTGCATGTATAAGCGTGTGTAATCTGTGGGCTTGTGTCAGCATGCTTCTGCATGGACGCATGCAAGCGAACATTTATGGATATGTATGCACGTCTCTGTACCTGGGCATACTCATATGTGACTGTGTGTGTACATATATGTGACTGTGTGTGTGTACATGAATGGTAAAGGAGTTTACACTTATACACATTCCCTCATCCCCCCCTCCACTGTTGTTAGCCTGCTCTTGTTTCCCCCACTATTAAGTTGTTCACACACACACACACACACACACACACACACACACACACACACACACACACACACACACACACACACACACACACACACACACATCTTTTCTATGTTTGTGACCTCTCGTCAACTTAAAAAAAATGAAATGAAAAAAGACTACCAGTGCCTGCGCCCATCTCATCAAAAAGAGCAGATTACCCGCCCCCACCCGGGGAAAAACTCCCTGAAAACAAAGAAAAACAAATAAATCATGAAAAAGGATGATTTTCTGAAGGTATCTAACTGAACACATATTCGTCATCATCGTTTCCCTCTTTTCCTTCCTTTCCCACCACACCTCTGGAACATTGCTTAGGCTAACATCGGCCAGTCGTGGCCTTTACGTTTACTTTTGGCATCTCACGTGTCATTCAAAAAAAGAAAAAGGAAGAAGAAGAAACCTTGAGGCATGCACCCTGGCCATCACCTCTCTGTGCGATGTCTTCGATCGGTTGGTCGTCTGATTCAAATGTCTGTCCTACAACCACCCTGTCATTTAGTTACAGCACGTGCTGCATGCATGTTGTCCTACAACCACCCTGTCATTTAGTTAAGGCACGTGCTGCAAGCATGCTGTCCTACAACCACCCTGTCATTTAGTTACAGCACATGCTGCAAGCATGCTGTCCTACAACCACCCTGTCATTTAGTTACAGCACATGCTGCAAGCATGCTGTCCTACAACCACCCTGTCATTTAGTTACAGCACGTGCTGCATGCATGCTGTCCTACAACCACCCTGTCATTTAGTGACAACACGTGCTGCAAGCATGCTGTCCTACAACCACCCTGTCATTTAGTGACAACACGTGCGGCATGCATGCTGTCCTACAACCACCCTGTCATTTAGTGACAACACGTGCTGCAAGCATGCTGTCCTACAACCATCCTGTCATTTAGTGACAGCACGTGCGGCATGCATGCTGTCCTACAACCACCCTGTCATTTAGTGAAAGCACGTGCGGCATGCACGCTGTCCTACAACCACCCTGTCATTTAGTGACAACACGTGCGGCAAGCATGCTGTCCTACAACCACCCTGTCATTTAGTGACAACACGTGCGGCAAGCATGCTGTCCTACAACCACCCTGTCATTTAGTGACAACACGTGCTGCAAGCATGCTGGCATACAACCATCCTGTCATTTAGTGACAGCACGTGCGGCATGCACGCTATCCTGCAACCACCCTGTCATTTAGTGAAAGCACGTGCGGCATGCACGCTGTCCTACAACCACCCTGTCATTTAGTGACAGCACGTGCGGCATGCATGTCGCATGGTTTCTGTGTGACTAGGTGGGCCGAGGGATCATAACTTTCCAAGAGTTCAGAATCCTTCCTTGACGACTGGCCCATGTTGTCTGTCAACACGCTCCCTCCACAAATAAACAAACATCAAACCACCAGTAACTTGGGCACAGTTTCTGACAACCCAATCTTTTTCTGACAAAAAAAAACCCCCCTTTTTTTCTCTGAAAGTTTTTTTTTGACTCTTCGAGGAGGGATGACAGATAAATCTCCGAAAACTATCTGGTTGCAAAAAGTAATAACATTGCACCAAGCAGAAATGCGTCGGTAACAAACAATGTCAACAACATCATATATCGCACCAGTTAACGAATATTTCACATCAATCATGTCCAAGAATAATAATCCACGAGCCATGAAACATTTCAAGCATGATATTCAGGACATATTATACTGCTCAAAACAATTGAAAGGCCACTACCACTTTTTTAGGGTACCTTGTTTGACTTTATTTTTTCCAATAACACATGCACTGCACCCACCAAACTTACTGAATTTGGTTGCATGCCTGATCAGTCAACTGTAATTTGATCAGAAATCAACTCAGTCTGTGTCATGCACATCACAGCGGTGAACTGAAATGTGCACATACTGCACGAAAAAAAAAGGGTGCAAATCAAACAGGCCTGTGCAACAGAGCACATCCGAACTGCAGGAATACTGCAATGCACGTGCAACCCATGTCTTATCTGAACACAGGTCAGCCAGTTTTGAGAGACTGGTGGGCATTTATGCCTGTGTTTACGGCACTTTTGCAACCATGCCTCGGAGACAACGACTGAGTCAGGATGACCAAGGGCGGGCAATTGCGTGGCTTCAGGAGGGGCGTGGGGGTGCGAGAGGTTGGTCGTCGACTGTCAGTCGCCCATTCAGTCATTCAGACTTTGAGAGACCGCTTCAACCAGACAGGAAGTGTTGCTTAGCGAAGACGTCCAGGATGCCCAAGGTCCACCTCTAGGCAGCAGGACAGGTTTGTTGTCCTGTTGGCTCTGAGGCAGAGAACGGCCACTTCCGACACACTCAGGGGGCAGCTACAAGCAGCCCGCAATGTCACTGTCAGTGACCAGACCATTCGGAACCGGTTGAGAGAGAGGCACACCTGTGCTCAAGACGACCAGCCGTCCGTCCTGTCCTGACACCAGCTCACCGTGCTGCTCGTTTGGCTTGGGCCCAGCGTCACTTAGCATGGACCAGAGATCAGTGGGCAAGAGTATTGTTTACTGACGAGTCCTGCTTTGCCTTATCATTTCATGACGGCAGGAACCGTGTCTGGCGGCGGCAAGGAGAACGCTATCACGATGGTCTCGTGAGCGAGCGTGATCGCTATGGTGGTGGATCCATAATGGTGTGGGGAGGGATGGCACGGAACTACAGAACCCCCCTGCATATGGTGCAAGGCAACCTCAACGGTGTGGGCTACAGGGATGGCATCCTGCAGCCCCTTGTGCTGCCAGCGCTGCAAGCTATTGGACCAGGCGCAGTACTTCAAGACGACAACGCCAGACCTCACAGGGCTCGAGTCGTCAACAACTTTCTTCAGCAGCAACACGTGTGATCCACATGGACTGGCCAGCCTGCTCATCAGACCTTAATCCAATCGAGCACCTATGGGACGTGCTGGGACGGCGACTTCAAAGCAATCACCCCCCGCCAGTTGACCTCAACCAGCTGTTCCAGTTCCTTGAGCAGGAGTGGCAGGCAATACCCCAGATGACTCTGAGGACTCTGACTCAATCCATGAGGCAAAGGTCCATCGCGTGCATCCACGTAAATGGCGGACACACGCGTTACTGACTGTGTTTTTGTGTATCTCTGGCGTTCTGACATTTAAAAAGATGGGTAGTGGACTTGAAAGTGACCAAACATGCTGTTCAAATCAATTTTGTCATTAATCTGTGTCATTGATGTTTTGGTTAATGGCTGAAGTAAAGTTCGAAAGCATTGTTTTGGGTTGTTTCCGTTCTGTTGTGAAATAGCAAGAGAATTTCCAAGTGGCCTTTCCATTGTTTTGAGCAGTATATTTGATATATAATAGCTCAGCTGAGGGTCAGGAAACAAAGAAACGCAGCTTTTCATTTTTGGGACAAAAGAAGAAATATGTTCAGGCAAGCTCAAGGCGCGGTTAGGAAGAAAAGTCTCCATTACTCTAAATCCAAGACGTTACTGAATAATCCAAGTAAAAATCACACACACACACACACACACACACACACACACACACACACACACACACACACACACACACGCGCGCGCGCGCGCGCGCGCGCACACACACACACACACACACCACACACCACCCCACACACACACACCACACACACACACACACACACACACACACACACACACACACACACACACACACACACACACACACACACACACACACACACACACACACACACACACACACACACACACACACACACACACACACACACACACACACACACACACACATACACACACACACACGTATATGGACACCGTACATTACATTGCATGACATACGTCGTAAGTAAAAACATCCGTTATCATTTGATTGAATTGTCCCTTGTGGCTTTTTTCGACTTCATATGAAACACAGTTTCACTGCTCTTTTGTATTTATCAAATCAATTTGCTGCCTTGATTTGGTCACATAGAATCGTTTCTTGCAGCAATGCTGGTGTTAACCACACGTTGGTCTGGGGATGGTGGGGATTGTTTGGTGCTAGAATGATAGTGCAACATTAACTTCAGAGTCATTGTAAGTTAAGTGAAATGGGGAAATGCTTATGTCACAGAGGTATGCTGTTTCATTAAACTGTTTGAAAGAGCGGTATGGATGGTCGTGTGACCTATCGGTGGTGGTTTTCGAAGCCTGCAGGACCACTTAAAGAAGACTGGACAATGGTCACTAATACTAGAATGTATCACTGAATCCGATAGTGACAGCTTGTCCATGGTTGTTGTTTTAGCATATCAGTATTAAAGTCTCCTAATGACAGAATTTTGGGAATTTTGTGACAGATCCGATACAGCATTTGTGCAAAATTGTCATACCATTCGTATGTGGAAAATTTTCTGTAATCATGGCGGTCATTTGGAGTTGTCTTTTTTTTTTTCAAATTTCAATCCAGATACATTCAACAGTATTAGTTTCAAGATCAGTTCTGCGTCGGGCAATGTTGGCAATGTATACAGAGAAGCCAGCATGTTGGGGTTGATCACTGTCGCGTTGTTTATTTTGTAGTCAGGAATGATGATAAGATTATCCGTGATGCGAGTCTAATCTTGTTTCACTTACACCAGACACTTGAACTGAATAGGACGACTGTCTTACAAAAGAGGAGATTTCATGGACCATATCAAATAAACGAGAGACATTGAGATGTCCAACTTTAAGTCCTGGAATAGCAGGAATGTGAGAAGACATGGGTGAAAAGGGAATAGTGAGATAAAGAAAGACAGTTTTCACAAAAAGACACAGAAGACGGTAGAGTGTAAACCAGTCAACAGTTTACATGAAGTTGTGGTTGTGGATGAACAAATCATGACAAATGCGCAGAAACAAAGGTAAACTATTCAGATTAAAAGGCACAGACTACAGAATATATCTTTAGAAAAACCAATAAGTCAGTAAAAAGTAAACAACAAGAGCAGAGAGAGAGAGAGAGAGAGAGAGAGAGAGAGAGAGGGTGGGGGGTGGGGGGGAGGTGGGGACCCCCAATGTCAATTGTGTTCATGATAGAGGACAAGTGGAAACAAGAAGAAACGCGTGTTCCTCAATCTGTCAACACGCTCAGCCTCCGGGGAATGTTCTCCTCTTTCACAAATTAACAAGAAGCACCCTCTCTTCACACACACACACACACACACACACACACACACACTGCTGGCGGCGACAGTATAGTTTGTTTGGGGGTTGGGGTGAGGGAGGTACGGGAGGCGTTAAACGTCGTGTTGTTCCAAACTGGCCGAGCCAACAGTAAGCGGTTCCCAAGGCGAGGCGGGGGGGGGGGGGGGGGGGGGGGGGGGGGGGGGGGGGGGGGGGGGCGGCGGAGGAGGGGAGAGGAGGGGGGGGGGGGCTGTCCACTGTGCTGACCGCACCTAGCTGCGTGACCAGCCCCCCTGTTGGCGCCGTGCTGTCAGAGCACACGGTCTGTGGACTCTGGCGGTTGGCGCCAAACCGTTCCTTCCTCTTTCATCTCCCTCCGTGTCCCTCGCCATCTCTCCCCCCTCCCCTCCCCAACTGCCCACCCCATCCCCATCCCCTCTTTGCTTCTGAGGCAAGAGCCTTAGGCTGACTGACGCACAGAGTGACAGGGGAACTGCAGTCTTTTCAGTTACCAATCAGAGGGAAGGTTATAGAATTCAGTGGCGAATCACATGGCTACACACACACACACACACACACACACACACACACACACACACACACACACACACACACACACACACACACACACAGAGAGAGAGAGAGAGAGAGAGAGAGAGAGAGAGAGAGAGAGAGAGTTGTAGCATTGGTCAGGACCATATGTAGAGATTGTCCTATTACTGATAATGTAAGTCACATGAAAATGAGAAAAATGAACACGTACTTGCACGTACATGTCAGCACATCATTCATGGTACACACGTCGAATCAGAAATGTCCCTCCCTCCTTCCACCCTCCTCCCTCCTCTCACCCTCCTTTCAACACCTAGGTCTGTGCCCCTACACCCACCACACCCTTCACTTCTTTCCCCCTTTTTTTTTTCTTTTGACTAAGAAGTGGAGACATTTTAGTACCAAACTGAGGTCACTGTAGACGGAAACTAAACATTTTTTTAAAAAGAATTATCAGAAAGTCCGCCAAACCCATTACAGGGACAAACACATTACAGGACAGAACACGACAAGTCTAGACCTCTCAGGTCTTCTTCAGGCAAGATAAACAACACTCAGACAATGAAAACGGAGAATGAACAATCACTTATTTTCTCAAATTCGGCGCAAGATGGGCATTGAATGAAAACGAGGCCGCCGGGAAAGGAACAATGAGAGTTAGAATAATAACGATGATAATAATGATAATGATAGCAAGCACAATGATGATGATATTGATAATGATAGCAAGAACAATGAGGATAGTAATGGCAATGATAAGATTATTAAGAGAGAGAGAGAGAGAGAGAGAGAGAGAGAGAGAGAGAGAGAGAGAGAGAGAGAGAGAGAGAGAGGATTACTAGCACTTTTCGGTGATAATATGACGATGGTAGTTGTAGTATCAACAGTGGCTGTACACAGAAGGGGAGACAGGAGAAAGGTTAGAGGATGATCAACAGAATGGTTCTTGTGGCAACCGTGTTAGAGGCGATGATGATGGTGAAGGAACGGCAATGGTCTCATGGATACGACCTACCGATGCTGACCAGCGCATTAGCGCAATGTGCTGCTCAGACCTTGTGAACCGAACTAACATTCGCGTCACTAAATGTTCCTCACACACACACACACACACACACACACACACACACACACACACGCATGCAGGCACTGAGGCAGACACACTTACGTCCATGGATACTTCACATGCACACCCGCGTTACTTCATTGCATCACATATGTGTGCGGTAGAGACGTGGCATCCTGAGAAACTCAAAGTCTGTTGTGTCAGTTGACGCGTGCTTTGTCACTTGCTTCTGCCATTGGAAAACCCCAGTGTGAATCTGCTTCGTTCTCTAGTAGTCTTCACAGTGTTAGCCTCGAGATTATTCCGATATTTGCTTGGTTGATTTTGTTTCTTGCTCTTCATGTAAGTCTGGATGTGCGGCCCCTTCTTCTCTTGGTGTTGAGCTCTACCCGGTGTTCTGTGGCATGTTGGGGCTTCAGTCTGGTTTGTTAAGGTGCTTCTTTAGATTTCTATATCACATCAGATCGGCCAAGCTGTAATCCAGTTCTTACCGTTGACACCTTGACACCTGCGTGTCCTGGGCAGTACATCTATGTGAGTTTTTCCACAGAAACAAAAGGAAATGCGTCACCACCGTGTTAGCGTAGTTTGAATGCCAGTGTGAGTGTTGAGTTTACATTGTTCACCAATGAGAGAACGTTATCACTGCATAGTGGAAGATAATGGTGGAACATAATGAGGAAACATTTCTGTTCTCACCTGTAGTCTTTGAAGATAGCATTTGAAGTGTTGGTCTTGAAGATGAGGGGAATGCCAAACAGACCGAAGGTAAATCAGGAAAGAAATCAGGCAGTGTCATCTCTCTTTCATTTTTCATCTCTCTTTCGTTCATCATCTCTCTTTTGTTTATCATCTCTCTTTCGTTTTTTCATCTCTCTTTCCATTTTCATCTCTCTTTCCGTTTCATCTCTATTAATGCATGGTATGTCAATCTACGGTTTTAGCGAATTCTGTTCAAGTTGTCAGTTTCACGCGTTCCGGAGAATGAAAAACACACGTTTCTCCGATCAATGAATGAGCCTTGCATGACATTCTATCTTTAGCGGAGCTGCCGGCAGCTAATCTTCACACTAAGCTGACCCTAATCCTAACTTTGATCTTGCAGAAAACCTTTACAAAAACAAAAATACAAAGAAACAAACAAACCCCCCACCCCCCCCCCCCCCCCCCCCCCCCCCCCCCCCCCCCAAAAAAAACCAAGAAAACATTCCTACTTTTTATGATATTCATGTCAGTGATCTCCCCTGAACATGACATTCGTGGCCAACAGCCCAGCACGTTCTCCCTGCTGCTGAGGGTGACTTTTCCTGATAACTCTTGTCATACAGCTGATAGTGACTGGCTCTGTTGGTGAATCGGCCAACTGTGCGAGACATGCACGCGCTGTGTTCCCTCCCACTTCGTGGATATCTATGTAGGTCAGACTTGGAGAAACACGATGTCAAACCCCAACAACTTCACTCTCGCTGCGATTTCGGTGGGCCTACAGATGTCTGTGGGCCTACAGATGTATAAACATGGAAGTCCAGACTGTGGCTACACAGATGTATAAACATGGAAGTCCAGACTGTGGCCTACTGATGATATAAACATGGAAGTCCAGGCTGTGGCCTACAGATGTATAAACATGGAAGTCCAGCTGTGTGGCCTACAGATGTATAAAACATGGAAGTCCAGGCTGTGGCCTACAGATGTAAACATGGAAGTCCAGGCTGTGGCCTACAGATGAATAAACATGGAAGTCCAGGCTGTGGCCTACAGATGTGTAAACATGAAGTCCAGGCTGTATAAAACATGGAAGTCCAGACTGGGCCTACAGATGAATAAACATGGAAGTCCAGAAGTCCAGATGTATAAACATGGCCAGGCTGTGGCCCAGGCGGCCAGTCTGCTGCTCTAGATGGAGAGATAGCTCTGAATGGAGATAGCTTGTTCCTCATCTCTTGGCGCGGGTAGTTTGGCAACTTTCGGTCTGCGTGGTTACATGTCCAACATCACCACTATGTCAAACAGTCTGCTGATCCTCTGAGCCTGCCAGGAGAAAGCTAAGACGTCTGAAACACCAACAGCTGCATGTCATCTGATGAACGCAGAGAAGTTCTGAAGTGTCTGAAGAGATTTATTCACTGATAGACCTGGACGCACGCAGTCCCTGAGTTTCCGCCATGTTTTTCCTTTCCGCTGATATAGGTCTGCATCCACCATTTGTCTGTGGGGATGACCGTCACCAAGAGGGGTGACGTGCGTAGTGTTAGCTGCGGTGCTGAAATGAATGCATGAACATGAAGCAGAACGGGTCCGGTTCTTTGGGAGCAGCCGACAGAGCAGATCCCACATACAAATAACCTTGTGGAACTCCACCTGGTGTCAGGAAGAGGATCCAGACAGCAAAGGCATCAGACGAATGATAGGATGGACATGGAAATCAACAGTACGCACTCGTTTTCTTTTCTTTTTCTTTTTTTTTTTTTCTTTTTCTTTTTTTTTTTTCTTTCTTTATTTTTTTCCTTTCACGATGGCTGGACCGGATCAATACCGAATCAGAATACCGAAGTACATCGTATAGATGTACGTGTCTGAAGTCTCTCTCTCTCTCTCTCTCTCTCTCTCTCTCTCTCTCTCTCTCTCTCTCTCTCTCTCAACTGCACCAAAATGAACCACCCACACCCATTTTTATGAAGACAGATACAAGTTTATGATCGTCTGTTCTATTTAGAAAAAAAGGTCTTTTGTGAGCAGGATGCTGTCGACTTAATCTCTCTGTATTTAGAAACCATCCATGTAAATGTCATAACACACTTTTTCTCCTGATAACCACTTCACACAAATGTCTGGAAACGAGAGAGAGAGAGAGAGAGAGAGAGAGAGAGAGAGAGAGAGAAGAGGAGTTCTAGGTAGAGAGAGAGGAGAGAGAGGAGAGGAGGAGTTCTAAGGTAACAGAGAGAGAGAGAGAGAGAGAGAGAGAGAGAGAGGCGTTTGTCTGTGTTTGTGTGTGTTATTAACGCATTCCATTATAAATGGTCTGACATCACAAAACATCACTGACGTCATTCCAAAAGCGCTCATGTGTCGGCCTGTTTTGGGACACAATTGTTGGCACTTTAAAGCGTGTTGAAGAGCATTAGGTTATCACTGGCTTTGTCACGATGGACACTTTGTTCAGAACATTTCTGTGTGACGTAGACTGGCTGAATTTGACTGTTCTGTGTGTAGAGCGGTCCCCATGGGGACGGCGGTCGGGAAGTGTTGTTTTGTGCATTTTTATGGCTGTGATCTGTAGCTCTTGAAGAAGACATTTGTGGAAAATTCACTTGTCTGTGTTGCCGTGTGCATGAAGTAAGCGGACTGTTCTGATGACTGTCTGCTGGCTTGTTTTTGGTGACGCCGTGTTGGTCTCCTGGGGGTAAAGGATTCCTGTCTGTCAAACTTTTCATATTTTGGTTGCAAAGTGATGTGATCTTGTGCCGAATTGACGAGATAGGTGATTGCTCGTTCTTCATTTTCGTCGTCCTGAGTGTTGTGTATCTTGCCTGAAGAAGACCTAAACAATGCGTCATGTTTTGTCCCGTAATTCATTTGTCCATGTTACCTGGCGGAGTTAGTTCAAGTAGCTTTGAAAAGTTCTTTCATGTTTTTTGTGAAAAAGATTTCCTGCCGCCTCCACTCCCCCATCCGACCTGATTCCTCCCATCCCCCCAGCTCCCCACCCCTGTCCTCCTCTCCAGCCTGCATGAGAGGCACTTCAACATCCTCACCACCACCACCACCACCACTACCACCACCACCACCACCATCAAAAACACCCAGCTGGGGGAAAAGAATATTGAGAACATTCTAAAATGTAAACGGATCATACAAGGCTTAATGCACTTTCATGTTTTGATGGATTGCTTGTTTTTTTTTTCTACTTAGATAGGGGCAGGGAGTGAGGGAAGAGAAGAGGGGAGGGAGAGGTGGAGGGGAAGGGGAGGGGGGGGGATTGCAGGAGGATATAACTACATCTTTCGCTGCAGAAGCTCTCCCAAGCGACGAGCATCGTGTGTGGTCGACTTCTGGTTCTCCTGGTGGTGCAGAATTGGGTGATCTTCATCCGTAATCGCTCATTCCTGTCTCCCCTGTCACTGTGTGCAGGACAGGTGGAAAGGAGAATGGCTTTATCTCCCCTTCCTCCTTCTCCCGGTGCAGAGTCTGGATGGTCTGCCCTGTTCAACTGTGCGGTCGCCCGAAGACGGAGTGTGGTGACCCGAGGTCATGGGAAATGATGACATCACATCTGGCCTTTGGCCGTGTACTGCGGCCATTGGTCCTGGCGTGACATGGGAGGGGAGGGCATCCAGGTGACTGTCCTCGGCTTCCCTTGTCCCCCAGTGGATTCAGCCAGGGGACGTTACTGTGCAACAGGTAGTCTGTGCTTTCAATATGATTTGTAGCCAACTTTTCAAATACATTATTTTGTTATTATTTATGGACGTCTTATATTTCGTTTTTATAAGAATACCTATCTATCCCTGTCTGTCTGTTTTTGTCTGTTTGTCTGCCTGTCTGTGTGTCTGTCTGTCTGTGTGTTTTTATCTATCTATCTGCCTATCTTTCTATCTCAGTCTATCTAACCAACCATGTACGTATGTATGCATGTATGGGAGTATGTGCGTATGTACGCAGGTAGGTAGGTAGGTAGATAGGAAGGTAGGTTGGTAGGTAGGTAGGCAGGTAAGACGGTAGGTAGGTAGGTAGGTAAGTAGGTAGGTAGGTAGATAGCCAGGTGGGCAGGTATGCACGTGGGGCCATAATGAGCGGCGTAGCTGCAATGCCACTGAGGTGGCATGGAGACAAGACAAGACAGAAAAAAAGACCACAACTTAGAAAAAGCAACGCACGTGTCCAGGACAGACTTAGGAACGTGGTTAGCAACGCACGTGAACCGTCTTAACGGCCTACCTATCTGAGCGGTGAGCGACTGAGAGACCTGATGGCAAAGAGGAAAACCTCATCGTCATCAAGTTATACATTCATCCATCTTCCCGTACGTCAACAACAGCTTGGACCTTATCAGAGGAAATAAACGGTAAACTGTAACACTCTATGCTACAAGATGGAAATGTCAATGCCCAGTGAAGTGGAACACTCTTAATGGTGAAGTGGAACACTCTATAATACAATATGGAACTCTTAATGCCCAGTCCAGTTCGTGGGATCAGCATTGTGCTGACCCTCAAAAAATTGCCTTGGAAGAAAACTGCTTGACGAATCATGCCCAACTTAGTGCACTGACATCATCCCCAACGCTGAGTGCACTGACAACATCATCCCCAACGCTGCACTGAGTGCACTGACAACATCATCCCCAACGCTGAGTGCACTGACATCATCCCCAAGGCTGAGTGCACTGACAACTGATCATCCCCAACGCTGAGTGCACTGACAACATCATCCCAACGCTGAGTGCACTGACAACATCATCCCCAACGCTGAGTGCACTGACAACATCATCCCCAACGCTGAGTGCACTGACATCATCATCCCCAACGCTGAGTGCACTGACAACATCATCCCCAACGCTGAGTGCACTGACAACATCATCCCCAACGCTGAGTGCACTGACAACATCATCCCCAACCCCAACGCTGAGTGCACTGACAACATCATCCCCAACGCGAGTGCACTGACACGCATCATCCCCAACGCTGAGTGCACTGACAACATCATCCCCAACGCATAAGGGGCGTCAGGGTGACACTGACAGTGTCATTGACTTAGCACTCATAGCTCTAAATATAAGTGCAGAAACACTTCATTATGTACGTGATATTTCCATGTCGTATTTAGTTTACAAATTAAAAACCAATGAAAAAAAGGGGCTCTTTCCAATTTGACAACAATGGAGTAGAAATATCGTGGGAAAACTAGGAGTAGAAGATGCAAAAGGATTAAAGCAAAAACTAAACAAATGGTTCAACTCTATCTGTAAAACAAAGACATAGGAGCAGGCTGGGAAGAGAATTTTGAAAAGGACCTTTACCTTGATCCAGATGTACAAAAGACTTGAAGCAAAAGACCAAAGAGTTTAAAGTACTGGCCAAGGGAGCAAAGGAAATCAGATGACATCAATTTTGTGTATCATTTGATTATGATACGACACTCACTCACTTCTGGCAGTTTATCGTTGCAGGGAAGGAAAGCGGTACAAATGCCTATGCAGATCTCTCAGACTCTCAAGGGGCCACAAACCTCAAGAAAAAATGAGGAAAAAGGGTCGTTGTACTGAAACGCTTCGTAGAACAGAATGAACAGAGGAATTTGAAAGAAAAGAAAAAAAGAGATGACCAAGTAAACTCAACATCTAGCTCCAACTGGCAGCCCTGATAGAATCACAGCACCCAAGCTGGATGAAGCAAAAGCTACAGGTCCAGACATTTTACGTTGTGAAGACAGACTACGTCATTCAGATATCAAGCAGCTCTCAGACGAAGATACAGAGCCCATATATGCTGTTCTACCCGGACATCAAAGCCGTGTACCCGAAGACTGGAGACAGTTACCTGAAGCTTCTCCCCAAACCAGGAACAGATCATCATCGGCTAAATGATTACCGCTTGTACACAATGCAGAATATAGTAGGAGAGCTCATGGAACACATCATAGCAAGGAAATACCCCCCCCCCCCCCAATTGCACGCTCGCACACGCACGCACACGCACACACACACACACACACACACACACACACACACACACACACACACACACACACACTGAGAGTTTTTAGTTTCACTTTCATCGAGAGCGCGTCAGTCCATATACGCCATTCCACATCTGCAAAGTTTTGAGAGGACACTGCACAGGATTTACAGCTGGTGGATAAACGAATTAATGACTGGGATGAAAGGACTGAGGGGGAGGGTCCCTTGGATACGACTTAGCAGATGTTTGACCTGCACATTAGTCCAGCCTGATGGTCAGACCTTGAGACACACACACACACACACACACACACACACACACACACACACACACACACACACACACACACACACACACACACACACACGCATGCGCAAACACACATACACACACGCACACCATTCTGTTCATATTGACTTTTTCCACCAGTCTTGAGTCTCATTGTCATGTCTATAGTGACACAGATGACGTCACTCTCCACCAGTGTTGAGCCTCTCTGTCATGTCTACAGTGACCAGATGACGTCATTCTCCACCAGTGTCTACAGCGACTAAATGACGTCATTCTGTGTGACACTGACACCACTTTCACCACCAGTCACGTGTCTGTCTGACATGTCTGCTGCTGTGAGCCAGCAGCACGCTGCACTCCATTCAGCGATGTTGTGAAAGCTGATGACCTGGACTGTACATTGACCAAATGACACACCCCACACACCCCACACACACACACACACACTCACACACACACACACACACACACAACGTCATTCAAACAACATGATTGCAAACAACATTAGAGACATTTGCAAATCATTGATAGCCTATCAAAGAGAGAACAGACATTGCTTAGAGTAGCCTATCAAAGAGAGAACAGACATTGCTAATAGCCTATCAAAGAGAGAACAGACATCACTGATGAATGTGATGGTTTGTTTAAAGTGTTTTGTTTGTATGTTTTTTTCTTTCTGTCCTGACAAACTGGCAAGTGACGTATTCTGTTAGGATGTTTCGTAAAAGCAACCCCCCACACATACCCACCCCCCCCACCCACACCCACTTTCTTATAAACACATTGTCCATTTTGAGTCTGAAAGTAGAGAGTGAGTCATACGTATCATTCAATAGCCTAGACAACAGAACAGCCATATGTAAAATAGCCCTTTTACGTTAAGAAGGATTACATGTGTCCATAGCAACTTGACATACACATTGTTGTATGGATTTTTCTTTCTGTCCTGTACTGGAAGTGACTCCCTTCTGTTAAGATGTTTCGTAAAAGCAACCCCCTATACCCTGCCCCCCCCCCCCCCCCCCCCCCCCCATCCCCCCCTCCCTCCATTTTGAGTCTGAAAGTAGAGAGTGAGTCATGCGTATCATTCACTGGAGTAGACAACACCCAGCCACCCCCCCTCACATCCCTTTTACGTTAATGCAGGATTAGCAACTTGACATACACTCGTACATTTGTGTATGGATGATTTTCTAAAGTATTATCATGATATACAACTCCCTCCCTCCCTCCCTCCCTCCCTCCCACCCTCTCTCTCTCTCTCTCTCTCTCTCTCTCTCTCTCTCTCTCTCTCTAGTACAGGTCTACGTTCGTAAATTGTATTTAAAACAACCTTCTTTTGTGAGTACGATGCTGTCGACTTAATCTTTTTGTATTCAGAAAACCATTCCAATTAAATGTCATAACCGCTTTTTCTGCCAATAAAACACTTCACACAAAAGACTGAAAATGAGAGAGAGAGAGAGAGAGAGAGAGAGAGAGAGAGAGAGAGAGAGAGTTAAAAATGCATTTTAGTACAAATGATCTGACGTCATAAAACATCACTGACGTCATTCCAAAGCACACATGTGTCGGTCATTCCAAAAGCACACATGTGTCGGCCTGTTTGGGGACACAATTGTTGGCACTTTAAAGCGTGTTGAAGAGCATTAGGTTATCACTGGCTTTGTCACGATGGACATTTTGTTCAGAACATTTCTGTGTGACGTAGACTGGCTGAATTTGACTGTTCTATGTGTAGAGCGGCCCTCATGGGGACGGCGTTCAGGGAATGTTGTATGTAACTGAACAGCAAAGCGAAGACCACATTCTACAATACACAAATCCTCGCATGCATTACATCCAACCTACTGTTCAAAGTGACAGACACCATAATGGTCAGACCCAAATCTTCTCCATTCCCTTTATCAGTTCTCCAGTCTGTGTTACCCCAGAAATTCTGTGAGTTTTTAATGAGAAAATAAGAACTACTCGTTCCAGTCTTGACTCCCAAGCTGTGCCAGCCCCTGACGTTCATCATGATTCATTCTGTGGCTCGCTGATGTCTGCCTTTGAACCTCTATCTGATTCTGTTGCTAAAGAAGTGATCATGAAAACTCCCATCAAGACATGTGTTTTAGATCCACTACCATCTTCTCTGTAGTCTCTTGTCATTGATGATTTGGTGTCATATAATTGTTACCGCAATTGTGAATGAATCCCTAAGCTCAGCCTGTTTTCCTTCTGTATTCAAAGCTGCAGTTATTAGATCTTTACTTAAGAAACCCTCCCTTGATGCTGATAATCTTAAAAACTACAGGCCTATTTCTAATTTATCCTTTCTTTCTGAACTCATTGAAAAGATTGTCCTTCTTCAGCTTTACAATCATCTACATTGCAAAAACCCTCCTCTGCCCTTTACAGTCTGCTTATCACTCTGGCCACAGTACAGTAACTGCTCTCCTGAAAATTGTGAACGATCTTTTATTGGCCCTCAATGATAATCAAGTATCTCTGCTCTCTCTTCTTGACTTCTCTGCTGCTTTTGACACCATTCATCACTCAATTCTTTTGTCTCGTCTGCACAAAATTTCGGTATTTCTGATAAAGCACTGTCATGGTTTCCGTCTTATCCATCTGATCAAACTCAGCTTGTCCCTGTTAATGGTTTCTCCTCTCAACCAGCTATGTAGTACGTAGTTCCCCAGGGATCCGTCTTGCGTCCCCTCCTTTTCGTACTCAGCACCCACCCAATCTGCGACATTGTTGCCCATCATAACCTGTCTCAACATTGCTTTTCAGACGACAATCAAATTTACATTTCCAGTGATATCTCTCAGCTGCCCTCTGCAATCCAACGCACACAGTCGTGTATCATGGACATAAAATCTTGGGTGACAGGAAAAAAAACGAAATGATCTTCTTTGCACCCAAAAGACTTCTTTCATCTGACTGTATCCCAAACTCTATCAAACTGGAAAATGCCATATTCAGAATCTTCATCTGCACGGAATTTAGGTGTTACCCTTGCCTCAGCACTTTCCGTCCAGCAACATGTTTCCACAGTCTGCCGTGTGTCTGTTACTTTGAGCTTTGCCGCACTGGTTCTATACGACATCTCTCTGTTGATGCCACAAGACCCTTGTTTCTGTCTTCATTCTATCTAGACTTGATTACTGTCATTCTCATCTAGCTGGCTGTCCCCAGTGTGTGTGTGTGTGTGTGTGTGTGTGTGTGTGTGTGTGTGTGTGTGTGTGTGTGTGTTTGGCGATGAGGGGGGCCGGGAAAGGGGGGGGGGGGAGGGGGCGCGCATGTGTGTGTGTGTGTGTGTGTGTGTGTGTGTGTGTGTGTGTGTGTGTGTGTGTGTGTGCGCCTGCTGTTGTGTCCGTTTGTTGTGACACAGTGTGTGTGTGATCATGTGTGTGTGTGTGTGTGTGTGTGTGTGTGTGTGTGTATGTGTGTGTGTGTCCGTGCGCGCGCGCGCGCGCGCGCGTGCGTGTGTGTGTGTGTGTGTGTGTGTGAATATACACCCTTGTTTGTAGGTACTTATTGCAATGTTCATCTTATTGATTTCTTTTATGTTTCCTACAATCGTTTCTGTATTTGTAAGCGCCTAGTGCTTATACGTAAGACTGAGCGCCATAAATAATCATTATTATCATTAATGTTGTTTTGTGCATTATTCATTCCAAGGCCCCAGACTGGTTGTTCTGTCACTGTTGGACTGATTTAGTTGGCCGGGGTGAACGTGGCTGTTACAGTTATTTTTCTTACACCACACAGCACGAAGTTCCTCCGGCTGTCATTTCTTTTTGATAAAGGTTAAATAGAAAAAACAAACAAGAGAGATCTGTTCCGTCACGTGTGACATTGTAACGTCATGATGTTAATCTGTGCAACTTTGCAAACAGCGCAGACAACGCATTATTATCAGTCAGCTGTGGGATTAGACATCACCCATTGAGCAGGGGACCACACGTCTTCCTCACTGCTGCTGGGGAACTGCATTCTGAACAGACCTTTTCATCCACCAAAATACTGACTGTCATCTGTGCATTGAAGTGGTTGCTCTTCCACGTAAGGAAGCTCACAACTGAACACTTAGAATAACTGTACTGACTCACAATGAGATGCCTCAACAAAAATCTGACACATCATTTCCGCACACAGAGACACCTACTGGCTGAAAACGTACTTGAAAATGTTGACATTGAAAACAACTTGGAAAAAAACACTCCACACACCGGGCGAACCACACTACTGGTAGTAACACATGTACGTACACTGGCCTGAGTGATCAGTACCAACACATTTTACCCTAGATGTACACACTCACACATAGACAACACAATCGTGTGCGTGCGTGCGTGCGCGCGCGCGCGCACACACACACACACACACACACACACACACACACACACACACACACACACACACACACACACACACACACACACACACACACACACACACACACACATGAAGAGTTTCAACATCGGCTCACTTAATGTGTACAGTGTTCAAAAAAACACTTTTTGATTATGAACAGAAAAAGATTATGGTAAATAAAAACCACACATCTACGGACCAGTCCTTGCGATTTAATTGATTTATCGTAGAGCTGAAGCGTTGATAAAGCGGTTCCTGCTTGTTACAGTCATCCATCGTTCAATCATCCCTACCCCAGTGACCACCCTTCCTTCTCCCCTTCCATCGTGGCGTGCTCATTCATTTCTTCCTTCCAATGTTCCCTCCCTCATTAATCAACTCCTCCCCCTTTCCCTCACAGTATCTCTCTCTCCAACACGACAGATGAATGAAGTGTGTGTGTGTGTGTGTGTGTGTGTGTGTGTGTGTGTGTGTGTGTGTGTGTGTGTGTGTGTGTGTTTTGTCAGTACAACCTTGAGTTAATCTGACAATAAATGGTTTTCAGTCAGTCAGTGCATGTGTGAGTGTATGTTTGTGTGCGTACGTGCGTGCGTGCGTGAGTGCGTGCATGCGCGCGCGCGCGCGCGCGCGTGTGTGTGTGTGTGTGTGTGTGTGTGTGTGTGTGTGTGTGTGTGTGTGTGTGTGTGCGCGCGTGCGTGTGTGTGTGTGATTTTCGTTTGTTGAAAAACCCACCACAGGAACTGACACTAAAAGATATAACGAAATCATAAAAAAATAACCTAATAAGTGTTCACGTGTTCAGAAAACAGAAACAAAAAAACAACTGTATATTGCCAACTGTGAGACATTCATGCAAATATTTGGCTGCTTCGAGCTGAAAACATTTTGCTTTGGTATTATACTTGTACACTGTCATCAGTTTTATTCAGTGATGATGTCCATGCCAAAGCTCAGAAGAACAGTCCACTAGGATCAGAAAACGACAGCACTTACAGACTAAATTAAAAAGAAAAATGAAAGAGGGGGAAAGAGGGGGAGGAGTATGGGGAGCCATCAAGGATGTTGTCCATGCCAGACCTCTGTAGACACATCGACTGGGATATAAAACACACACACACACACACACACACACACACACACACACACACACACACACACACACACAACTCGTGCAGATTGAAAAAAAGGGGGAAATTTCAGACGTGCCTAACGAAGACGACTCACGTCTATTATGACAGAGAAGCAATGGTCTAGTGCGTGCATACGTGTCTTAATGACCAAGAAAGGCCTGAGACTGGTCAACCAAAAATGTGATCGTTCATCTGACCATCGTTCAGCCACAGACACAGAGTGGGAGGATAAGCGTCTTCAACTTTTTGCCAGTTAAAATTGTGTTGTGCATAGTAAAGGCATTGACCTCTTCCTGTCAGTCTCAATGCTCTGTGTCTGCTCCTGTTCACCAGCTGTCTGTCGGACACACCTCGCCGCTGACAGTTACATACTGTCAGGTGTGAAGCACGCAGATGGTGGTTCAAGTGTGGGGACAGGCTACGTGCAGTGAGCTGGCCGCCATGGCTGAGCAGCAGACAGCAACAAAGTGGTGTCCATGGTGACCTGAGATGGCAGTCCAGCCTGTTGAACGATTTTAGGTGCACGCGGTAACTATGCTGTCCGGGTGTGATCAGGGATCTGTGCGAGTGAACGGAACCTGATAAAGCCAAATCATAGAAAAACGAGGCGAAACACTTATCCTCTGCCCCCTACATGTCTGGATCAGCCTCTTCACTAACCCTGATGGTCGTGTTCTGAGATGCTCCACCTGACATGCTTTGTTCTTTGATTTACTGCTGATGTCCCTCAGCTTCACCGAGTGCTCGCCACTTCACTTCACTGTACACAAAGAACCTGCAATTCTTTGTGGTCAGTTGTGTGTTTTGTGTAACACGGTTCAAGGTCAGAAGGCATCGTCAGTCTGGAATAATGTTACATGCATGTTTGTCACATCTTCTCCTGTGCAGACCTCGACAGAAACGGAATAGATCGAGTGTTGACACTGCAGATGACGGTCTGAGATCTACGAAACATCAAAGAATGTTAAAAAAAAGAACAGGAAAGAAAAAAAAAAAAACGAAAACAGTTCAGCAGCAGTTGAACAACACAGCTCAGTGGTGTCAAGAAACTGGATCGTCCATCAACCCTACAAAAGCCCGGACATTAGTCTGCACTCTCAACAACAAGACATCAGGACAAGTACCCGCACCAGTTTCCTTCAATGGAATACCAATTGAATCAACTGACAACCTACGCTATTTGGGTGTAGGCTTTGACATAATGCTAACCTTTAGAAAGCATATTGAGAACATTGTTCTAAAATGCAAAAAGGCCTATGTGCCATGAAAGTAATGGCAGCTAAAGGCACTGAACAGCACAATATCTACTGACTGTATCGCGCACTTGTACTCAGTGTGATAGACTATGGATTAGGGCTTACAACACTGTCCAGCAGCAATCTTCTTAAAGAAAGAATTCAAAATGAAGCAGCGAGATTGATTCTGGGAACCACGAAGGACACTTCAGTTCAAACTATGCGATACCTGCTCGGCTTTCCTTCAATGCAGACAAGACACAAGCTAGTAGAACAGGTGAAGGCATATTCCAGAATACTTGAAAATCCCCAAAATCACTTCATGCGGCGGTCAAGTAAACAAAAGGCACTCGGCTAGGACGCGGGAAATCATCATGGATGGGACAGGCAGAAGACAGTATACAACTTGTGTTCCAGTTAGAACTCAAAGAAACTAAGGAATGGGGAGAAGCATCCAGAATACTTGAAACACCTCTACCAAACTGCCATCGCTCCAGAACTTGGAAGACATTGACGACTATGGCCAGAAGGCAAAACCAACGGAGATTCAGATGCAGGCAGAAGACCTTTGCACAAAAGATGATATTTTAATATACACCGACGATTCTGTCACCAAAGGTAAGTCAGGCTGGGGATACACAGTGAAGCAAAATGACAGAACTATCCAAGAAGACAATGGCGCGCACAGTTCAACAACTTCAAGTCTAACAATGGAGGTAGAAGCAGTGACACAAGCACTTCACTGGCTTTCATCCACAGGCCAGTTTAAAAACTCAACAAGCCATGATACTGACTGACTCCATGAACCTTCTTCAAAAAGTGTAGAGTAAAATGGGAAGCCCTGATTGGAATGAACTAATGTGTAGCCTTCCACTGGAGAGGCTCATGTGGATGTACTGTCCTGGACATGTTAAATGAAACAAGAGAGCAGGCACACTGGTGGTTGGCACAACAATAAGAACTGGATTACAGCTTGGCCGATCTGATGTGATAAGAAATCTGAAGAATCACTCAAGCAAACAAGAGCAAAACCACTATACCATAGACCATCTTTCAGATCTGAACATCAAGAGAGAAAGTGGTCGCACATCCAGACTTTAGGGAAGAGCAAGGAACATCACCAACCAAACATTGGAATAATCTCAAGGCCAACACTGTGAAGACTCCTATTGATTGGGGCAGAGTCATCATAGTGGGCCTTTCCAATAACAGGCACGTATTATCAAATACATGTCAACTGAGAGAAGACTTTGAATCTCTCAGGGAGCCCCAAACTGTATACTCTCTAGAAATGTGTGCGCTGGTGTGTGTTCATCAGTGGGGTGATGATATAAAGATCGGCCTCGAGAGGGATTACGATGGTTCCCTTATGCAGCTACTGGAGGGTTTTCATATTTATGATACATTATCTTAATTTTATGTTCCCACTTTCTTCATCTTCAACCCCCCCCCCCCTTTTTTTTTTTTTTTTTTTTCTATCTTTGCCAAGTCATTACTATGACGGAAGAATTGTTAACCTGCACTTGTTTTCCCACACTTCTTAATTGTTCGGCATATGCAGACGCGTATGTATACTCACACAAAACCCACAAATCACACACACATGCACATGCACTTTTGCATCCGCATACACAAGCGCACATACACATAGACGCACACACACACACACACACACACACACACACACACACACACACACACACACACACACACACACACAACACACACACACACACCCTGCACACATACACACACACACACATACCCATGTATACGCATATACGCACATTATGCACGCACACATGCGCATGCGCACACACATGAGCCTGTATGCACACATCCATAGAGACGTGTACATTCACTACACACACATACATTGAAAAAACAAAAAAGCACGGTCAATGGTAGGTAGGCACTCAAGGTCTGACCAGTGCATTGGGCTAATGCGTAGGTCACACATCTGCTATGTGGTAGCCATGAGACCTCTTCCTAAATTCTCTCATCTTAGTTATTCGTTCATTTATCCATGAGTTTAAAGTCATGCATAGTGTGATCTCAAAATTTATCAAATGTGGTGTAGCGTATATGGACTAGTCCGCACGCAGTGACGCCTCCTTGATGAACCGAAACTGAAACTGAAAGTGAAACTCCTCCTGTTACAGTATGCATCGTCAGCTCTGGTACATTAACCAGCGTGGAACTTCCTTTTGTCCAAGGGAGTATTCTTCTTTGTTCTCTTGTCTGTATGTGTGCTAGGTGCATAGGTAACTATAGGTGGCATAAGTTAACAGTGACCTGCATGCCATGTCGTTTCTTCCCTATAGCTAAAGTTGCCCTCGTTGTTTAATACCTCTGCCAGTGAGGACTATTTCCCCCACTCACCCATTGCATGGTCGGTGTGTTGGACCATCTGTTAGCAAGATGATGTGCAGACAGCCGACCCCATCGTCTAGAACTGTGTCAAAGTAATGGAGGCTGTTCCATGTCCAAAACCACCACAGTTTGCTGCGAATTCAGATCAAAGGCGAACCCATGACTGGATCAACTAGATCAAAGGCAAACCCATGACTGCATCAACCAGATCAAAGGCAAACCCATGACTGCATCAACCAGATCAAAGGCGAACCTATGACTGCATCAACCAGAGATCAAAGGCGAACCCATGACTGCATCAACCCAGATCAAAGGCGAACCCATGACTGCATCAACCAGATCAAAGGCCAACCCATGACTGCATCAACCAGATCAAAGGCGAACCCATGACTGCATCAACCAGATCAAAGACGAAGCCATGACTGCATCAACCAGATCAAAGGCGAACCCATGACTGCATCAACCAGATCAAAGGTTAACCCATGACTGGATCAACCAGATCAAAGGTGAACCCATGATCAAACCAGATCAAAGGCGAACCCATGACTGGATCAATCAGAACAAAGGCGAACCCATGACTGGATCAACCGGACGATGACCCCTGTGCCACTGACCACCGACACACAGGGAGCTACTGGTCACTGTCTATGGCACATATTTTCGCAAAGTAAGACAACTTCACAGGCATAAAAACGCTGACGTTTTGTATTTTCTGTATCCTGTTTAAAACAAAAAAAAAGTGTATGGGAAGTGATTCCTCCACTCCGCACCTATCATCACTTCCCCTCATAGATATCATTGTGTTTTCATGCATGAACTGACTTGCCCACAGAAGTTTGAAAACAATGTCATCAAAAGCCTGCTGACAATATTTTTTTTCCTCATTCACATCAAAGTGAACACACCATTTTCAAATAACATTCATGATGGCGCAGATTCCGACCAAAGGTTAGATCCCGGATCCCTTTGGTACTGATGGGAGAATGCGCTCTCCCAATCCCAATCATCTTCTGATTTTTAACGCCATTGACCTACTTATGTGTTTTGTTGTTGTTGTTGTTATTGTTGTTGTTGTTGTTGTCTCATCTTCTGTACCACTGCAGTGGCCTTACCCCCACGCCACGATTCCGGCCCTGTGTTCACAGCCACACATCCTGTCTTGTCGTGTCACCGTCACGATTCCAGCCCTGTGTTCACAGCCACATCCTGTCTTGTCGTGTCACCCGTCACGATTCCAGCCCTGTGTTCACAGCCACATCCTGTCTTGTCGTGTCACCGCCACGATTCCAGCCCTGTGTTCACAGCCACATCCTGTCTTGTCGTGTCACCGCCACGATTCCAGCCCTGTGTTCACAGCCACATCCTGTCTTGTCGTGTCACCGCCACGATTCCAGCCCTGTGTTCACAGCTACACATCCTGTCTTGTCCTGTCACTGTCCAGCCCTGTGTTCACAGCCACATCCTGTCTTGTCGTGTCACCGCCACGATTCCGGCCCTGTGTTCACAGCCACATCCTGTCTTGTCGTGTCACCGCCACGATTCCGGCCCTGTGTTCACAGCTACATCCTGTCTTGTCCTGTCACTGCCGCGATTCCAGCCCTGTGTTCACAGCCACATCCTGTCTTGTCGTGTCACCGCCACGATTCCGGCCCTGTGTTCACAGCCACATCCTGTCTTGTCCTGTCACCGCCACGATTCCGGCCCTGTGTTCACAGCTACATCCTGTCTTGTCCTGTCATTGCCGCGATTCCGGCCCTGTGTTCACAGCCAATCCTGTCTTGTCCTGTCACTGCCACGGCCTGGCCCTGTGTTCACAGCCACATCCTGTCTTGTCCTGTCACCACCACAATTCCGGCCCTGTGTTCACAGCCACATCCTGTCTTGTCCTGTTACCGCCATGATTCCAGCCCTGTGTTCACAGACACATCCTGTCTTGTCCTGTCACCACCACGGTCCCGGCCCTGTGTTCACAGCACCTGTCTTGTCCTGTCACTGCCACGATTCCGGCCCTGTGTTCACAGCCACACCCTGTCTTGTCCTGTCACCACCACGATTCTGGCCATGTGTTCAAAACCATACCCTGTCTTGTCCTGTCACCGCCACGATTCCAGCCTTGTGTTCACAGACACATCCTGTCTTGTCGTGTCACCGCCACGGCTCCAGCACTCCACTTGGAGAGTTAATGTCAAGTCCTCATGAGGCAACCCCACCAGAGGAGACACTGCACCACTGCCCAGTCAGTTTAGTAATGCTCAACGGTGCCTGTTCTAATCCAGCATATGCACACAACAACCCTACTGATGCCGGGAAAGTGCTTTTGTAGAGCCAGCATGAGTGGGCGTATCCCTCCAGAAGGCGCCGCCACACGTCCAACGACAGTCTCCTTGACCTTGCCCATACTTGCGGCGTTGACATGAACTCACTGAGGACACAGACGTGGAGAGGAAATCGACACCGAGGTCATCTAAGGGCAGGGCAGGGCATAAACGGCCGCCGCATTTGACACTTTTTCTTTTCTGATCCATTAGAATGAGGATGATGAAGATCGTGCCATGGAGCTCCTTTCTGGTGTGAAACTGTACGGCAGGGTTTACTCTAAGTGACTGTTATTGTAATGCCATCGAGCTTCTTTTTGGTCTGAAACTGTGCGGCAGGGGGGGTTTACTCTAAGTGACTGTTATTGTAATGCCTTGGAACTCCTTTCTGGTTTGAAACTGTACGGCAGGGAACATAAACAAGTGGGGTAGTTTTTGCTCCCATAAGGAAACCTAACACAGAGTAACTTTTATTCAAGACTGGCACAGCCTTTTCAACTTGTATAAAGTCAGACAAATACAAAGACGAACAATCTAATAGTGGGTGGATGGGGGGGGGGGGGGGGGGGGGGGGGGGGGGGGGGGGGGGGTGCAGACCACAACTTTAATTGTCTTCGTAGTAATAACTTGGCAAAACTTTGGACTTAAGGAAGGGGGAGGGGGTTGGGAGGTTGAAGATGGAGAAACTGGGAACATGAATTTAAGAAAATATATTACAGATATGAAACTCTCTTCACTAGCTGCATAAGGGAACCATCACAATCCCTTTTGAGGACAGAGATATATTTGTATTGCCTGCTCCGAGGCCTTCGTTTTGTACGGCAGGGGTTTACTCTAAGTGACTGTTATTGTAATGCCATGGAGCTTCTTTCTGGTCTGAAACTGTACGGCAGGGGTTTACTCTGGCAAAACTTTGGACTTAAGGAAGGGGGAGGGGGGGGGGAGGATGAAGATGGAGAAACTGGGAACATGAATTTTAAGAAAATATATTACAGATATGAAAACTCTTCACTAGCTGCATAAGGGAACCATCACAATCCCTTTTGAGGACAGATATATTTGTATTGGATTCTTTTTTGCACCTTGGTGGTGAGAACACCACGGTATTATGAACTGTGGTGTGTCTCTATTTGACGCCAGGAGCGCAGATACAACCAGCCGTGTCTCCCCCCCCACCCCTCCTCCCCTTCTTTAAGTCCAAAGTTTTGCCAAGTTATTACTATGAAGACAATTAAGTTGTTGGTCTGCGCTTGTTCTCTCTCTCTCTCTCTCTCTCTCTCTCTCTCTCTCTCTCTCTCTCCCTCTCTCTCCCCCCCCCCCCCCCCCCCCTCCATCCATCCACTATTAGATTGTTCGTCTTTGTATTTGTCTGACTTTATTCAAGTTGAAAAGACTGTGCCAGTCTTGAATAAAAGTTACTCTGTGTTAGGTTTCCTTATGGGAGCAAAAAACTACCCCACTTGTTTACTGTTTATTGTTTACTGTTCCCTGCCTCATTTCATTTCCAATTTCGTTTTGATTAAATCGAGGTTATTTGTATTTGTTTCTGTCCGTTTTTGTGTTTTGTCTTTTGATCTCCCTTGCATCCTTGGGTGGATCCTCAAGCGTAGGCTCAAAGATTGCCCCCTACATTTTATACTATTTGCATAATATCTTTAGTTTTTCAGCAACTTTTTATCCTCCCCACGCTTTAGTTTGGTTTCATTTACTACCCTTCACTGGCTGCCTCGGGGGGTGCTACTGGATTCTTTTTTGCACCCTTGGTGGTGACAACACCACGGTATTATGAACTGTGTAGTGTCCCTATTTGACGCCAGGAGCGTAGATACAACCAGCCGTGTCTCCCTGATGAGTTCCGACCCAGCGGACAAAATGCCTCGGAGCAGGCAATACAAATATATCTGCCTCGGAGCAGGCAATACAAATATATCTGTCCTCGGAGCAGGCAATACAACTATGTCTGTCCTCAAAAGGGATTGTGATGGTTCCCTTATGCAGCTAGTGAAGAGGTTTCATATCTGTAATATATTTTCTTAAATTCATGTTCCCAGTTTCTCCATCTTCAACCTCCCACCCCCTCCCCCTTCTTAAGTCCAAAGTTTTGCCAAGTTATTACTACGAAGACACAATTAAGTTGTTGGCCTGCGCTTGCCCCCCCCCCCCCCCCCCCCCCCCCCCCCCCCCCCCCCCCCCCCCCCCCCCCCCCACCCACTCCCACTATTAGATTGTTCGTCTTTGTATTTGTCTGACTTTATACAAGTTGAAAAGGCTGTGCCAGTCTTGAATAAAAGTTATTCTGTGTTAATTTCCTTATGGGAGCAAAAACTAAAACTACCCCACTTGTTTACTGTTTATTGTTACAGTTCCCTGCGTCATTTCATTTCCAATTCGTTTTGTACGGCAGGGGTTTACTCTAAGTGACTGTTATTGTAATGCCATGGAGCATCTTTCTGGTCTGAAACTGTACAGCAGGGGTTTACACTAAGTGACTGTTATTATATACCCCAGTGCCAACCAGACCCCACAGATACAGGCAACTGCAATGCTGGTCAGGAAATTTGAGCAATACTCACAGACACACATTCATTCAGTAGATGAAACTCAGCTGTGTGGTTGCAGTCTTCCCTGTTGAGCCAGCAGCAAACTCAACTCTAGGCAAGAGCTGGTCAGAAGCCGACAAACTCTTCTAGCTATTTACTGTGTGCTTCTCCGTGCCTTGCTTCAATTTTTACCCCCTTTTTCCATTATTTTTCTCTGTGGAAAGTATTTTTTTCAACAGGATCTGCATAATGCGTGGATTGCGTTGTAAGGCTGTAGAAAGGTCATACAGTTTCAGGACTCAAGTGGAGTGTGTGATTTAATTAACGTGATTTTTTAGCATGCACGTAGCTTCGTTCTTAGGCTTGCTTTCCAGCTTTTACGCGCTCCTCGTGGTCGGCCTGTTCGTAAACGAAATGAACTGACTCCAGCCAAGAAAGCAAGCAATACACCCAGCACTAGAAGCATGACAGTAAAGGAACAATACACCTAGCAGTAGAAGCATGGCACTAAGGGAGCAATACACCCAGCAGTAGAAGCATGGCACTAAGGGAACAATACACTCAGCAGTAGAAGCATGGCAGTAAGGAAACAATACACACCAGCAGCAGCAGTAGAAGCATGGCACTAAGGGAGCAATACACCAGCAGTAGAAGCATGGCACTAAGGGAGCAAACACCCAGCAGTAGAAGCATGCACTAAGGGAGCAATACACCCAGCAGTAGAAGCAGTGAGAGCAGAAACCACTGAACTAAGGGAGCAATACAGCCAGCAGTAGGGGCAGTGAGAGAAGAACCACTGAACTAAGGGAGCAGTACACCCAGCAGTAGGAGCAGTGAGTGGAGAAGAACCACTGAACTAAGGGAGCAATACAGCCAGCAGTAGTAGCAAGCAGTGAGGGCAAGAACCACTGAACTAAGGGAGAGCAATACAGCCAGCAGTAGGAGCAGTGAGTGGAGAACCACTGAACTAAGGGAGCAGTACACCCAGCAGTAGGAGCAGTGAGGGTAGAACCACTGAACTAAGGGAGCAATACAGCCAGCAGTAGGAGCAGTGAGTGGAGAACCACTGAACTACTAAGGGAGCAATACAGCCAGCAGTAGGAGCAGTGAGGGTAGAACCACTGAACTAAGGGAGCAATACAGCCAGCAGTAGGAGCAGTGAGGGTCTGAACCACTGAACTAAGGGAGCCTTACAGCCAGCAGTAGGAGCAGTGACACACAGAACCACTGAACTCACTCAGCACAACACACACAGCACACACACAGCACACACACAGGGTACAACACACACACACACACACTAAGGGAGCAATACAGCCTTATACTCACTCAGGGCACTCACAGTCACACACAACTACACACACACACACACACACACACACACACACACAGGGTTACACACACACACACATGTATATATATATATATAATATATATATATATATATTCCACACACACACACACATACACGCGCGCGCGCGCGCGCAACACACACACACACACACACACACACACACACACACACACACACACACACACACACACACACACACACACACACACACACCACACACACAATACGCGCGCGCACACACCATATACTATTGATAACTCACTCACACACACACACACACACACACACACACACACACACACACACACACACACACACACACACCCCTCTCCCCCTCCATATATATATATATTTCAAAGTTGACGAGGCGCCCATATATGTCCTCTTTGATTCCAGAACAGCCCCGCGCAAATTGCTAAATCACTAGGCGTATAACTCCCCATCCTCTTTCCCACACTTCCTTCACCCCCACCCCCGCTTTTTTTCAGAAAAGCGCGCGCTAATTTTATTTGAACATTCACACACACAGTTATAAACACACACACACACACACACACACACACACACATACATTCACAAAATTACAGACCGTTCTACTGGGTCATTACAGACTGACACAGTGGGGCCGTAGCACTGCATCCTCAGCACTCATTACAGACCCTATATGAGGGATATTGGCCATAAACTATAACAGTACAGACTGACAACGGCAGGGGCTCCACCTGAGCGCTGTGTCACACTACAGGCACACTAGCTATTCACAGTTTTTACCTCCCCCTCTGTCTGTTTTACAGGGCCTCCATCCTGTACAGGGTCATTACAGACTGACATACACTCCCCTTCCCTCGGAGTTATTTCAAAGTTGACGAGGCGCCCATCAAACTGTCCTCTTTGATTCCAGAACAGCCCCGCGCAAATTGCTAAATCACTGAGGCGTCCGAATAACTCCCCATCCTCTTTACAGACTTCCTTCACCCCCATGGGCACTTTTTTCAGAAAAGCCCGTTACAGCTAACAGAGGGATGGGCACTAACATTCAACCTACCAGGGTCTAGTTATAAAGGACTCTAAAAAGATATGTTGCACTACTGTCTGAATTTGGGAGTCAGATCATAACACAGATTCTAAATTACTACTGTCTGTTCTACTGGGTCATTACAGACTGACACAGAGGGATGGGCACTACTGTCTGTTCTACCAGGTCATTACAGACTGACACAGAGGGATGGGCACTACTGTCTGTTCTACTGGGTCAGTACAGACTGACACACTATGATGGGCACTACTGTCTGTTCTACCAGGGTCATACAGAAACTAACACAGTGAGATGGGCACTACTGTCTGTTTCTACAGGGTCATTACAGACTAACACAGTGAGATGGGCACTACTGTCTGTTTCTACTGGGTCATTACAGACTGACACAGTGAGATGGGCACTACTGTCTGTTCTACTGGGTCATTACAGACTGACACAGAGGGATGGGCACTATTGTCTGTTCTACCAGGGTCATTACAAACTGACACAGTGAGATGGGCACTACTGTCTGTTCTACTGGGTCATTACAGACTGACACAGAGGGATGGGCACTACTGTCTGTTCTACTGGGTCAGCACAGACTGACACAATGGAGTGGGCACTACTGTCTGTTCTACTGGGTCATTACAGACTGACACAGTGAGATGGGCACTACTGTCTGTTCTACTGGGTCATTACAGACTGACACAGTGAAATGGGCACTACTGTCTGTCTACTGGGTCATTACAGACTGACACACTGTGATGGGCACTACTGTCTGTTTCTACTGGGTCATTACAGACTGACACAGTGAGAGACGGCACTACTCTCTGTTCTACTGGGTCATTATAGGCTGACACAGGGGGATGGGCACTACTGTCTGTTCTACCAGGGTCATTACAAACTGACACAGTGAGATGGGCACTACTGTCTGTTCTACTGGGTCATGACAGGCTGACACAGAGGGATAGGCACTACTGTCTGTTCTACTGGGTCAGTACAGACTGACACACTATGGATGGGGCACTATTGTCTGTTCTACTGGGTCATTACAAATTGACAGAGTGGAATGGGCACTACCGTCTGTTCTACTGGGGTCATTACAGGCTGACACACTGTGATGGACACTACTGTCTGTCGACTGGGTCATTACAGACTGACACAGTGAGACGGGCACTACTGTCTGGTCTACTGGGTCATTACAAACTGACACAGAGGAATGGGCACTACTATCTGTTCTACCAGGGTAATTACAGACTAACACAGTGAAATGGGCACTACTGTCTGTTTACTGGGTTATTACAGACTGACACATTATGATGGGCACTACTATCTGTTCTACTGGGCCATCACAGACTGACACAGAGGGATGGACACAACTGTCTGTTCTACCAGGGTCATTACAAACTAATACTCTGAGATGGGCACTACTGTCTGTTTTACTGGGTCATTACAGACTGACACAGTGGAATGGGCTACTGTCTGTTTTACTGGGTCATCACAGACTGACACAGTGAGATGGGTACTACTGTCTGTTCTACTGGGTCATTACAGACTGATACACTGAGATGGGCACTACTGTCTGTTCTACTGGGTCATTACAGACTGACACAGTGAGATGGGCACTACTGTCTGTTTACTGGGTCATTACAGACTGACAGAGACTGACACAGAGGGCACTATCACTGTCAGTTTTACTGGGTCAGCACGGACTGACACAGTGAGATGGGTACTACTGTCTGTTCTACTGGGTCATTACAGACTGACTGTGATTACAGACTGACACAGAGGGACGGATATCACTGTCAGTTTTACTGGGTCAGCACGGACTGACACACTGAGATGGGTACACTGTCTGTTCTACTGGGTCATTACAGACTGACACCAGACTGCACAGAGCGGATATCACTTCAGTTTTACTGGGTCAGCACGGACTGACACAGTGAGATGGGTACTACTGTCTGTTCTACTGGGTCATTACAGACTGACTGTGATTATAGACTGACACAGAGGGACGGATATCACTGTCAGTTTTACTGGGTCAGCACGGACTGACTAACCGCCTGTGCTGCTGGGTCATACAGACACCAGTTTTCTCAGCGCACAGCTGGGTCATTACAGACTGACAGTGACAGACTCACAGTCATGGGGGAGTTCTATTCTATGTTTCGTGTTGTTATAGGTGCTATTTGTGATGTGTGGAGACGACTTTTATGTCGATGACTCACTGGAGAGGAGAGAGAGAGAGAGAGAGAGAGAGAGAGAGAGAGAGAGAGAGAGAGAGAGAGAGCGACAGAGACAGAGACAGGCAGACAGGATGAAAAAAGACATTATGTACAAAGAAGGGTTTTAGAGCAGAAAATGACGTCATGTAAAAAGAAGGGTTTTGGAGCAGAAAAAGGCGTTATGTACAACAAAGGGTTTTGAAGCAGAAAATTACGTTATGTACGAAGAAGGGTTTTTTGAGCAGAAAAAGACGTTATGTACAAAGAAGGGTTTTGGAGCAGAAAATGACGTCATGTGCAAAAGAAGGGTTTTGGAGCAGAAAAAATGACGTTATGTACAAAGCAGGGTTTGGAGCAAAAATGACGTCATGTACAAAAGAAGGGTTTGGAGCAGAAAAAAAAGACGTTATGTACAAGAAGGGTTTGGGAGCAGAAAAGTGACATTACGTACAAAGAAGGGTTTGGGAGCAGAAAATGACGTTATGTACAAAGAAGGGTTTTGGAGCAGAAAATGACGTTATGTACAAAGAAGGGTTTTGAAGCAAGAAAATGACATTATGTACAAAGAAGGGTTTTGGAGCAGAAAAGAAGGAACGGAAGTCATTATGTCAACTGTCATTCTGGAAAAAGAGATTATGGGAAGCGGCATTCTATCCCTAAGACCAGCGGGCTGTGAGAAACAGGGCCTGTGTGAGAACGGGAGAGGGGGGCAAGGGTGTCTGGACGGCCGGACGCAGAGACAGACAGGCAGACAGAGGGCCGGAGACTGATGGGCTGTTGATGGCCACCCACCACACGCCGCTCTTTGATCTGCTGGGCGGGTACCCGGGTAGTTTGTCATCCCACGCCGGATACGGCGGGCCCTGGGCGGAAGGAGGGGGAGGGTGGTAAATGGGAGGAGAAGAGGTGGGGGGGGGGGGGGGGGGGAGTAGGGGTCTCTGAAAAGTCAAAAGAGCGGGGAGGGTGTTGAAGAAGAAGAAGAAGAACAAGAAGAAAAAGAAGAAGCAGATGATGATGATGATGATGAAAACGGGAGGAGGAGGAGGAGGAAGGAAGGAAGAGGAAGAGAGATGAAGGAAGAGAGAAGAGAGATGAAGGAAGAGGAAGAGAAATGAAGGAAGAGGAAGAGAGAGATGAAGGAAGAGGAGAAGGAAGAGGAGGGGAGATGAGGGAAGAGGAGACTAAGAAGGAGGGGCAGGGGGGGGGGGGGGGGGGGGGGGGGATAGGTGTGAAGAGGGGGCGGAAAGGGAGAGAGAGAGAGGGTGGAGGGTGAAAAGAAGAGGGCAGGGAATGGGGAGAAGATGACAGGAGCAGGAGGGGCAGTAAAGGAAAAGGTGGAGGAGAATGAGGAGGAGGAGGAGGAGGAGGAGGACGAGGACTGGAAAGAAGACGTGGAGCAGGAGGAGGAGGAGGAGGAGGAGGATATTCAGTGACTGGTTGAACCAGAAATAGTAACATAAATCAAACTCAACAACAGCAACGAAGAAAAGTGAAGCCAATGGAGAAAACAGAAAAAAAAAATGGAGCAAATAATAACGTCTGTTCATGAAACGTATACCAAAGACTATCCTCTGTCTCTGTCTGTCCATCAGTCTGTCTGTCTGTCTGTTTGTTTGCCTGTCTGTCTGTCTGTCTGTCTGTCTCTCTCTCTCTCTGTCTCTCTCTCTCTCTCTCTCTCTCTCTCTCTCTCTCACACACACACACACACACACACACACACACACACACACACACACACACAAGCACGCACACACACACACACACACACACACACACACACACACACACACACACACACACACACACACACACGTGTACACGCACCCGTGCACATGCGTACTCCTCACACCCCACAGAGAAAGAAGAAGAAGAAGAAGAAGAAGAAGAAGAAGAAGAAGAAGAAGAAGAAGCAAGGGAAGAACAGATAGTATCTGCAGACAGTGGAAAATAAATACCTTCGTATCACATTCCATTTCAAAGATTGTGTGTGTGTGTGTTTCGTTGTCTTTCTGTCTGTTTTGGTTTCACTCGTTCATCCATTTTTTTTTCTTTCTGTCTTTCTAGCTTTTCATGTATCTAGTCCACCTGGCTTTTTTTTTTCTTCGTCTGTCTTTTTCTTTCTTTCCTAATTCTATTTTTGTTTGTTTCTTTCTTTGTTTTATCTGTCCATGCATTTTTCTTTTCTTTCTTTTCTTTTCTCTCCCTCTCCACGTCTGCCTGTCTGTCTATCTGCTTTGTCGGTCTTTTTTCAATTTTTTTTCCTTCTTTCTATTCTATTTCCTTTTTCTTTCTTTCTATCTTACTACCCGTTTACCTATCTTTTGTTTTTAGTTTCTTTCTTTCTTTCTCTTGTCTGCTTACATGTCATTCTGTCTGCTGAAATGTGCGTTGTTTCTCTCCCTTCCATTCTGTTCTTTCTCTCCAAAAACCATTGCATCAGTTAACACACACCCCCCCCCCCCCCCCCCCCCCCCCTCCCCCCCCCCCCCCCTTATCAGATTTTGGGTTTCGCTTTCAACACGATCTTTCTGCTACGAATATAGCCGTCGCATCAATTAGACCGTCTGTGGATTTTTGTCGTGGTGCGTTGTATTGCTTGTGTTTCTTTATTCTGTTCCATCATGCACTGCCTGACTTTGCCGTCTGAATCTGTCTGTGGCCTTATCAGTTGCTGGAATATACTCTCTCTGTCTGTCTGTCTGTCTGTCTGTCTGTCTGTCTCTCTCTGTCTCTCTCTCTCTCTCTCTCTCTCTCTCTCTCTCTCTCTCTCTCTCTCTCTCTCTCTCTCAGAACCAGCCGTTTTAAGGTGTTCTTCAGTGGTATCCAGCTGTTACGTCGAGCCGTTTGTCATGTAACAGAAATAACTGTAATGAAATTCTCGTGAGTTGAAGAGATGAAAACGTGAGTGCGCGCGCACACACACACACACACACACACACACACACACACACACACACACACACACACACACACACACACACACACACACACACACACACACACAGTGTTGTAGTCCTCGCAATACACCTTCTTTCTCACCTGTCTAGTCGATTAGAACAGATTTGTCTCCAGGAAAGAACCCCAACTCCCGTTCTGGAACTGAACATCAGTCAGTTATCTAACACACGTGCTGTTAGTGTTCTCAGTATGGATGACACGTTACACATAGCATGCATCCTACGTGAGAAATTGAAAGAATGAAGGAAGTCAGGAAATTGAGTGAATATTGAACGATATTGACTGGATGATACGGGAAACGGCTGAATGAAGCGCCAGCTGGCAGCTCTTCAGTCGGCACTACCCAGGTAGGCGGCCCGTTGTGTCAACGAGTGTGGATTGTAAAGCGCTTAGAGCTTGGTCTCTAACCGAAGATAGGCGCTATATAAATATTCATGATAATGATAACAATAATCCCAACTGCTCCGGCCCTCACCTGGAGGAGACAGGCTCGGTGAACTTGCTGTGTCATCAGACACGTGCATCTGCCCAGTGTCCTGGCTGAGTGAAGGAGAGACCATCAGTGTTGCATGTTCTTCACGATGGGAGTTCCATGCAAAGAACATCTGACGTTCAAACTGTTTATAGTGTGACCGATGTACTGGGATTAAATTAAAAGAAAGTACACTTAACAGCCAGACGAAAGAACAAACAAATTCAGAAAAAAAAAAAAAAAAAACTACCACGCGTTTCGACTTTTGGGTCTTCTTCAGGCGATACAAATGACATTCAAGGTAGTGAAAACAAAGGACGAGCAGACAGTCACTTCTCTCGTCACATTGGGAACAGAATGGATGTGGAATGTTGTCTCCTCACATTGGGCACAGAAAGAATGTGGAATGTTGTCTCCTCACACTTGGCACAGAATGGATGTTGAAATGTTGTCTCCTCACACTGGGCACAGAATGGATGTGGAATGGAATTGTCTCCCTCACACTGGGCACAGAATGGATGTGGAATGTTGTCTCCTCACACTGGGCACAGAATGGATGTGGAATGTTGTCTCCTCACACTGGGCACAGAATGGATGTGGAATGTTGTCTCCTCACACTGGGCACAGAATGGATGTGGAATGTTGTCTCCTCACATTGGCCACAGAATGGGGTGGGAATATTGTCTCCTCACACTGGGCACAGAATGGATGTGGATTGTTTTCTCCTCACATGGGCACACAGAATGGATGTGGATGTTGTCTCCTCACACTGGGCACAGAATGGATGTGGAATGTTGTCTCCTCACACTGGGCACAGAATGGATGTGGAATGTTGTCTCCTCACATCGGGGACAGAATGGATGTGGATGTGGAATGTCTCCTCCTCACACTGGGCACAGAATGGATGTGGATTGTTTTCTCCTCACATTGGGAACGGAATGGATGTGGAATGTTGTCTCCTCACATTGGGAACGGAATGGATGTGGAATGTTGTCTCCTCACACTGGGCACAGAATGGATGTGGAATGTTGTCTCCTCACACTGGGAACAGAATGGATGTGGAATGTTGTCTCCTCACACTGGGAAATGTTGTCTCCTCACAGAATAGATGTGGATTGTTGTCTCCTCACACTGGGAACAGAATAGATGTGGAATGTTGTCTCCTCACATTGGGCACAGAATGGATGTGGAATGTTGTCTCCTCACACTAGGAACAGAATAGATGTGGAATGTTGTCTCCTGATATTAGGAACAGAATGAATGTGGAATGTTGTCTCCTCACATTGGGAACAGAATTGATGTGGAATGTTGTCTCTCCTCACACTGGGAACAGAAATGGATGTGGAATGTTGTCTCCTCACTGGGACTGGGAACAGAATGGATGTGGAATGTTGTCTCCTGATATTAGGAACAGAATGGATGTGGATGTTGTTCCCTCACACTGGGAACACACTGGGAACAGAATGGGGATGTGGGATGTGGTCTGTGATGTCCTCACACTGGGAACAGAAAGAATGTGGAATGTTGTCTTGATGTCCCTCACACTGAACAGAATGGATGTGGAATGTTGTCTTGATGTCCTCACACTGGGAACAGAAAGGACGTGGGAATGTTGTCTTGATGTCCTCACACCGGGAACAAAAAGGATGTAGAATGCCGTCTTGATGTCCTCACACTGGGCCAGAAAAGGATGTGGAATGTTGTCTTGATGTCCTCACACTGGGACAGAAAGGATGTAGAATGTTGTCTTGATGTCCTCACACCGGGAACAGAAAGGATGCAGAATGTTGTCTTGATGTCCGCTGCAGTCATCTCACTTTGAAACCTACATCCACCAGGGCTGTTCATAAAGGATGTGGTTGCGATGTAACATGTATATCTATAGCATGGCGCCACACTGTCTCTGCCTTAGTGTGAATGTTGTCCTTCGTCCAGCAGCTGGGGAACTGACCTGTGTTCCCATGATGCCGTCTGCAGGCTACACATTTCCTGGTGCATGTGCAGCAGGCCGGCTGTGTGACTGGCGTGCACACCGAGCAGGGAGAACACTATTCGGTGAGGGTGTGAAGCACTTCCTCTCTCCCACAAAGACCTGGCTGCTGCCGTACAAACGTCTGTCATTGTCTCACTACCGTTGACGACGAGGAGCTTCTCCTGCAGCCAGTGTCAGAGGGGAGATGATGGAGGGACTGTGTGGGTAATAATGGCAGGCAACCAGTGTCGGAGGGGAGATGGAGGGACGTGTGGGTAATAATGGCAGGCAACCAGTGTCAGAGGGGAGATGGAGGGACTGTGTGGGTAACAATGGCAGGCAGTCAGTGTCAGAGGGGAGATGGAGGGACTGTGTGGGTAATAATGGCAGGCACCAGTGTCAGAGGGGAGATGGAGGGACTGTGTGGGTAATAATGGCAGGCAGCCAGTGTCAGAGGGAATTGGAGGGACTGTGTGGGTAATAATGGCAGGCAGCCAGTGTCAGAGGGGAGATGGAGGAACTGTGTGGGTAACAATGACTGGCATACAGTTCTTGCGCTCTTCGTCTGCGTGACGGACAGTCAGGCATCTTGAGGAATCCAACGAGTTCTGCCCGGCTCCATACATCTCTGCCAGTGGATGACATCTCAACGTCAGGACTGGTAGCGGCCATATGGTCACTGTGGGACTGGACACTTGGAAGGTCCGAACCCAGTCAGCAGACGTGAAGGAGCTGGCTAAATGGAAGTAGTAGACACAGCAGCGGGAGGACTGGAATGAAAAAGACAGGGAGGACTGGAATGAAAAGACAGGGGGGACTAGAATGAAAAGACAGGGAGGACTGGAATGAAAAGACAGGGGGGACTAGAATGAAAGACACAGGGGGGACTGGAATGAAAAGACAGGGAGGACTGGAATGAAAACACAGGGGGGACTGGAATGAAAAGACAGGGGGAACTGGAATGAAAAGACAGGGGGACTGGAATGAAAAGACAGGGGGGGACTGGAATGAAAAGGGGAGACTGTGAAAAGGGGGGGGACTGGAATGAAAACACAGATAGAACTGGAATGAAAAGACAGGGAGGACTGGAATGAAAAGACGTGGGGGGGGGAATGGACAGGGGGGACTGGAATGAAAACACAGAGATAGAACTGGAATGAAAAGACAGGGGGACTGGAATGAAAAACACAGATAGAACTGGAATGAAAAGGCAGGACTGGAATGAAAAGACAGGGGGACTGGAAATGAAAACACAGGGGACTGGAATGAAAACACAGATAGGACTGGAATGAAAACACAGGGAGGACTGGAATGAAAACACAGATAGGACTGGAATGAAAACACAGGGAGGACTGGAATGAAAACACAGGGGGGGGGGAATGAAAAGACGGGGGGGGGGGGGGGGGGGGGGGGGGGGGGGCTGGAACAAAAAGACAGGGGGAACTGGAATGAAAGCACAGATAGGACTGGAATGAAAAGACAGGGGGAACTGGAATGAAAAGACAGGGAGGACTGGAATGAAAAGACAGGGAGGACTGGAATGAAAGATAGGTAGGTGTGAGTGCCAGATCTATGCATGACTGAAACCTTTGTCTGATTGAAGCAAAAGGTCCAAGAAGGGAAAGAGGGTCTTGAAACTATTCACTATAAAGTTGATGGTTAAACGGAACATTTTTTTAAAGGCATTGAAAGCGTTTAGGTCTGCCTGGCTGCCTGTCCACGGAATGAAGATTTTTTTTTCATCGTTTCCACTGTTAAGGGTTGACCAGAACAGGACTGTTCCACAGTAACATGCATTCTTACGCAGGCTGTTCCTAAGCAACGTGTATTCTGACACAGGCTGTTCCTAAGCAACGTGTATTCTGACACAGGCTGTTCCTAAGCAACGTGTATTCTGACACAGGCCGTTCCTAAGCAACGTGCATTCTGACACAGGCCGTTCCTAAGCAACGTTTATTCTGACACAGGCTGTTCCTAAGCAACGTGTATTCTGACACAGGCTGTTCCTAAGCAACGTGCATTCTAACAGGCTGTTCCAAAGTGGATTCTAACCACCCCGTGAAGAAGTTGGTGACCGTGAGGGGCATTAAGGTTCCCATAGAAGTACCTGCAATTCAGTGGTAGCACATATCTTCAAACATATAAAAGAAATGAATCGTCCCAAGACTTACTATGAAACATATCAATCAACCCAAGACTTACCATGAAATCTGTCAATCATCCATGACTTACTTACTCTCTTCATCGCTATTGTTAGGGTGGAAAGTGTGTTCTGCTGTGACAGTTGAAATGTCGGATGCCACTCTCAAAATCTCCGTGTGGAATATCAGTATGGACAATGCCCACACTAAATGGTGACTGGCAGAGTTTGTTCACTGAGTGCGCTGACGCAGGAGTTCCAGTGTTGGTCGATCTGTAACGTGTGGAAGCCTGACCATAGCTGGGAATGAAGTCTGCTGACCAGTGGTCAATTGACTTGGACAGGGTTTCTGGAGGGCTCTCTATTCCTGAGACAAAAGACATCCTAAGAGACGGATTAAAGTTTGGTGCACTTTAGTGACAACGCAAACGACGTAGAATCTGACTTTGGCTGAATACAGTGTGAGCTATTCCTATGCATTCTGTTCAGTACAGACCAAGTCTCGCAGATTGTTGATTGTTCTGTCAGACATGGTCCTCCAGATCGTTGATTAGTTTGTCACAAGAGGCGATCAGGGCGGATCAATGGGTGTGTTGGCACACCCTTGTGTGTGTGTGTGTGTGTGTGTGTGTGTGGTGTGTGTGTGTGTGTGTGTGTGTGTGTGTGTGTGTGTGTGTTGTCAGTACAACACTATGTTAATCTGACAGTAAATGGTTTCAGTCAGTCAGTCAGTGTGTGTGTGTGTGTGTGTGTGTGTGTGTGTGTGTGTGTGTGTGTGTGTGTGTGTGTTGTCAGTACAACACTATGTTAATCTGACAGTAAATGGTAGAGTCAGTCAGTCAGTGTGTGTGTGTGTGTGTGTGTGTGTGTGTGTGTGTGTGTGTGTGTGTGTGTGTGTGTGTGTGTGTGTGTGTGTCAGTACAACACTATGTTAATCTGACAGTAAATGGTTTCAGTCAGTCAGTCAGTGTGTGTGTGTGTGTGTGTGTGTGTGTGTGTGTGTGTGTGTGTGTGTGTGTGTGTGTGTGTGTGTGTGTGTGTGTGTGAATTGTACCAGATATCTTATTCAGGGATTTCCCCAGCAAGCTACGAGGAAGGATGAAGAAGAGGAGGCAGAAAGAAAGAGGGGAGCTGGGATAGAGAGGGAGGAGAAGGGGGGTGGGGTCATCAGCATTCACAGACTTGTGGACTATTGACATGTCCGCACCCTCCCTTTTCCTAGAAGCTCGTGCCAACGCATGCGCCACTCCCCCTCCCCCGCTCTTCTCCCTCCCGATCCTTTCCCTCCGCAGCGCGGACGCGCAAGCGCGCGCAAACTCAAGTACACATACACACACACACGCACGCACACACACATACAAACACACGTATACAAACGCATTATATATTTTTATATAGATAGATAGATAGATAGATAGAGAGAGAGAGAGAGAGAGAGAGAGAGAGAGAGAGAGAGAGAGAGAGAGATATGTAGCCATAGCATTTACAGGATCACCAGTCACAACGCATGCGCCGCTCCCCCCTCCCCCGCTCTTCTCTCTCCCGATCCTTTCCCTCCGCAGGCACGGACGCGCAAGCGCGCGAACACAAGTACACATACACACACATACACGCACACGCACACACACACACACCACACATAGAAACACACACACATACACACGCATTACACACATATACACATATATATATATATATATATATATATATATATATATATAGAGAGAGATAGAGAGAGAGAGAGAGAGAGAGAGAGAGAGAGAGAGAGAGAGAGAGAGATGTAGCCATAGTATTTACAGGATCACCTGTCACAAAGACAGTATTGTTGATTATATTAGTAGAATTTTTCCTGTGGCTGATTTAAAGAACAGCAAGGACAGACATACTTTGATAAACGGAAGCTGTCGAGTATAATGAGCTTAACTCCCTGTCTATGCATAGAATAGATTCCTTTGATGTGATTATCGACAGACCCACTCGACACGTAATGTGAAATAAATGTGAGAAAAGCGATGGCTAAAAAAAAACAGACAAAAACAGACTTTCAGGTATTATCACTAACGTTATATTTAAGTGTACCAAATACAAACCAAACTGTGAGCCGTTAGTTTACAAACATGACTGATATAAGATTGTCATTTAGAATTTTTATCAATGGCTACACACAAAACACAATGTTCTGCTATCTGGTGGACCAACTGTTAACTTGTTTTGAGGCGAAAAGTGAGACAGTGTTTTTTGTCTCGATACCCACCATCTTGTTTTGAGCGCATTAATGGTTTTGGATGCACCATTCTGAGACTTTTTTTTTTCATTCTTTTCTGTGATAATCACCGTTCAGTTCAAATTTCAGTTTCATCAAGGAGGTGTCACCACGTGCAGACTAGTCCATGTGCGCTAGACCACATCCGCTAAGTTTTAAAACTACACTGTGCATGATTTAAAGCTGATGGATATATGAATTTAAGACTAAGATGAGAGAATTCAAGAAGAGGTCTCGTGGCTAAGACTTAGCAGATGTCTGACCTACGCATTAGCCCAACGCGCTGGTCTGACCTTGAGTACCTACGTAAAACTGGCTGTGCCATTATAAGTCTAAATTAGAATTAGTCTAAAAACAGAGCCCTGCGTAACACCATTAGCTGCGATTCCTTTAAAGGAATGCATACCATTTAATCAAATACGCTAGGTTCTGTTCTCAAGAAGTGACCGAAAGAAAGAAGACAACAGCAGGACTCTGAATATGCAAAAACCAGTTTTTGAATAATATGTTGTGATCTGCAAGATCAAAGGCTTTCTTAAAATCGAGGCAAATAGTTCTGGTAAGCATGTTCTTATTAACAACAAAACAGTGACGTGTTACAGGGTGGAGTGAAGGTAGAATGGCTGGAGTGATTACGGCGAAATAATTGGAACAGGTTGTGATACCCTTCATGTTTAAGTTAGGTGTTTGTGAACGCGTGTGTCCGTGTGAATACATTTGATCATAGAGATGTTGGTATAAAATTATCCAGATCTGTCAGGTCTCTTGATTTCAGCAGCAGGATCGCTTTTGTTGACTTTCAAGTGGACGGGAATATGTTTTGTTTAAGATATTGGTTGTAAACAAGAGAGAGAGAGAGAGAGAGAGAGAGAGAGAGAGAGAGAGAGAGAGAGAGAGACAGACAGACAGACAGACAGACAGACAGACAGAGAGGGAGCGATGAGAGAGAGGGATGGAAAGAGAGAGAGAGAGAACAGGTAAAAGAGATATATATAGGTAAATATGGTAAATATATATATATATATATATATACAGATATATATATAGATAGAGAGAGAGAGAGAGAGAGAGAGAGAGAGAGAGAGAGAGAGATAATTAAGTATTAAGTTTCACTTTATTTCTGAGTGAACATTAATTCCATGGTCCAAATATGAAGCAACAGCGAAATGATTGGGGAAGAGTTAGATGAAGCTGGGCGGGGGGGGGCAATAAACGGAGTATTCTAACCGTCAATTCGGCGTGAGAACATTGAACTGCATTCGGGTTGCAGAGTAAGCGTCTGAGACACCAGATGTGCTGCAGTCGTACCGACCATTAGAACTCGGGTGACAGTGTCAGGCTGTACAGAGACAACAGAACCCAAACTGAGAAGCTACTCCGCCAGACAGAAGGATCAAGGAAATGACAAGAGACTCCACCCATTTGGACCTCACGGTATTCTTCAGGCAGGACAAACAAGCAGACAACGGAGAAGAAAGAATGACAGTTTCCGGTATGTAGGAAATGTGGCGAGAGTTATGTTCTCTTAAATCACCAGAAGCAGGAATGGAACGACAGAGACTTCCAGATGAAAATGTGAGAAGAAGAGAATATTCGTCAACGTGTAAACAAACAAATCAACACACAAATGTATGAACACACTCTCTCTCTCTCTCTCTCTCTCTCTCTCTCTCTCTCTCTCTCTCTCTCTCTCTCTCTCTCTCTCTCTCTCTCATCCGAATCCATAGCGACTGTCCCTTTCCACTCACTCGGTCACTCACTCAGTCCTTACCGCCCCTGCTAGTCCAACGATCGTCGACCAAACATGCCACCCCACCAACATTTCCACCGCACTCCTGACCTCCACTCCCTTCCTCCCCTCCACAGTGACTCATGTCTTAGGATGGCTTTCTCATCTGTCAGAGAAGATCAACATCCAGGCTGCTTGCTTGGGGAGGAGGGGGTAGGGGGGGGAAGGTAAGGGTCGCCCTTGGCCAGCCACCCCTTATCAAACTGGGTGACGCCCCACACACCTCCAGTTGTCGCTGGCTGACGGTCTGGGACTTCCCATCTCGCCTTCCTCACCCCCCCCCCCCCCCTCACCCACCCACCCTTCTAGTGCACTGCGTGGACAGCAGGACTGGCAGTTGTGACCGTGACTGTGGTTAGAATGGCAGTAGTGATGAGAGCAGAGAGGCGTGGGTAGGAAATAGATGAAGAGGTTGAATGTATGCAGAAAAAATAGAGAAAGGTTCTAAGCATACGGAAAAGTGAAAAACGTTAGATTAAAAGCGAAAAGAAAGGCATAGATAGGTTAAAAAGGGTGGGGAAAAAACAGAATGGGAAGGGGGGGGGGGGGGGGGGGGGGGGAAGGAAAAGCACGAACAGAGAAGGAAAAAAAGATAGGTAGAGATAGCCAGGACTGAGATGGGATGAGTGGGAGAAAAAACAACAACAGCAGAAACAATAGTTGGGGAAGCGAAGGGGAAGGGAAAAGTATGACTAGTAGGAACAAGATAGGATAAAACCAACAGGTATGAACTAGGTAAGAAAATCAAAAGCAGGCAAAAAAAAAAAAGTGTAATCAGTAGAAGCAAGAAAGGAAAAATTTAGGATAAGCAGAACAGGTAAGTAAGAAAAAAGGTAGGATAAACAGGTGCAAGTAGGGAAAAAGTTAGGATAAACAGGTGCAAGTAGGAAAAAAGGTAGGATAAGTAGAAACAGGTAAGAAAACGGAAAAAAAAAACAGGCGCAAGTAGGGAAAAGGTAGGATAAGTAGAAACAAGTAGGATAAAGGATAAAACAGGCACAAATAGGGAAAAAGTAGGCTAAGTAGAAACGGGTAGGAAAAAGACAAGGTAAGTAGAAACAGATAGGAAAAAGGTAGGCTAAGTAGAAACGGGTAGGAAAAAGATAGGGTAAGTAGAAACAGATAGGAGAAAGATAGAGTACGTAGAAACGGGTAGGAAAAGATAGGGTAAGTAGAAACAGATAGGAGAAAGATAGAGTACATAGAAACGGGTAGGAAAAAGATAGGGTAAGTAGAAACAGATAGGAAAAAGGTAGAGTACGTAGAAACGGGTAGGAAAAAGATAGGGTAAGTAGAAACAGATAGGAGAAAGATAGATAGTACGGTAGAAACGGGTAGGAAAAAGATAGGGTAAGTAGCAACAGATGGGAAAAAGATAGGCTAAGTAGAAAACAGGTAGGAAAAGGTAAATCAAATAAAAAAGGTTGTAAAAAGGTAGGATAAGTATAAACAAGTAGAAAAAAACGTAGAATAAGGAAGCATAAGTAGCAAAAAAAGTCGGGAAAGCGTAGAATAAATACAAATATGTGGGAACAGTAGAAACAGTAGGATGAGTGAGAACAGGTAGGAAAACATGGGTAAGTATGATCAGGTAGGATAAGGAATTCATAAGTAGAAAAAGGAAGGGGAAATGTCTGATAGGTAGAGAAACAAGTGGGGGGGGGGGGATATTGACAAGTAGGAACTGTTTGCAATGAAGTTGATAAGCTGGAATAGACAAGAAAAGGGTCAGATAAGTACAAAACAGGTTGGAAAGGTAAGAACGAGAGCTAGTTCGAAAAAGGTTTTATTCTTAGAAAATCGTTCGGCACAAACTTTTTTTTTTTTTTTTTTTTAAGATATTTGAAAAAAAAGTAGAAAAAACGTTTAATGAGTAAGAGCAGGTATGAAGAGGTGGCTACAGTAGGAAAGGTAAGAACAAGAACAAGTTTTATAATGGAAACAGGAAAGAAAACTGACAAATAGAAAACAGGTACGGGAAAGATGAAAAAGGTAGGAAGAGATTTGATAGTTAGGAACGGGTGGGAAAAATAGTATCAGTTGGAACAGGAAGGGACAGGGTTGGATGAGTAGGAACAGGTAGAAGAACGTTCTACAAATAATGCAGGTGGAAAATAGAATAGTAGGAACAGGTAGAAGAACGTTCTATAAATAATGCAGGTGGAAAAATGGAAATAGTAGGAACAGGTAGGAGAACGTTCTATAAATAATGCAGGTGGGAAAAATGGAAATAGTAGGAACAGGAAGAATGCAACATAGGAGTGAGTGAGTGAGTTCTTTAAATCAGAGTCTGTTCACAGTTTGTTATACGAGACTTCCAAAAGAAAAAAAGGAGCGAGGGGAAGGGGAGCGTTTATAAAAATCTGTTAATTTGATGCATGGAAAGCACTTTTGCTGTTTTGCACATTTTCTGGTTGTGGGTTTTTGTTTTGATAGAATCATGTACAGTTACATCCACGTTCGATTCTTTATATAATGAAGTTAATACCGAACAATGAAAAAGAATATGGTCCACTGACAGAAGATTTGAACAATCACATGCTACGTTTTGGGAAAATGTGGTTTACCACGAATTCAGTCGAAGCTTGTATATTAAAGTTGACAAATATTGTGGACATCATAAGATTTCATATTTCTCTGGAAGGTGTTCACTGTTGACGCATTTTTCTTATAACGAATTGATTTCTTGAACATCAAGTTTTAAATTACTCTCAGGTGGGTTTTTTTTTTTTTTTAACACCATGTCTAGTTAATTTATCTGCCACATCATTACCAGAGATGCCACAGTGTTGCAAGATAGGACAAGTGAAAGAGGTTCAACAATGGATATGATTAAGAACAACAATGGATATGATTAAAGAACAACAATGGATATGATTAAGAACAACAATGGATATGATTAAGAACAACAATGGATATGATTAAGAACAACAATGGATACACAGGTGGGGAAACAGTAAAGACGATGGGAAAAAGGGTAGGTGGAAAAGTGGGATAACAATGAACAGGTAGAGAGAGGGGGGGAAAGTAAGTAAACCAGGGAAGGGGTGACGATAGCCTGGGTGACAGTGTTGGGGCAGGATGGGGGGCGGGGGGGGGGGGGGGGGGGGGGGGGGGGGGGGGGGGGGGACGAAGTGACGAACGACGAACGCGTGTCGCCTGTTTAGTGCCCCTGTTTAGGCGTGAGGGAAGAGACGGGAGATAACTCCTCCTTATCTTTTTTCTGGACTCTGCTTGCCCCGCCCTTGTTTTTGTTCCCGCCCTCTGTCCCTCAACCCCCCCCCCCCCCCCCCCCCCCCTCCCCTCCCCTCCCTCCCTACGCCATCGCCACCCTTTCTCCCAGTTGCCTGTGAACGCTTTCTGGTCGTCGTCACTGAGTGAAGGTCGTTGGGACGGAGCAGGAGACGTGGGCAGGCCTTCTGTTTCCTCATGGAGTCTGTAGTCACGGGATCACGGAAGGGTACCTCAAGGAGGAAATGGCTTATGTGGCGTGTGTGTGTGTGTGTGTGTGTGTGTGTGTGTGTGTGTGTGTGTGTGTGTGTGTGTGTGTGTGTGTGTGTGTGTGTGTGTGTGTGTGTGTGTGTGTGTGTGTGTGTGCGTGCGTGCGTGCGTGCGTGCGTGCGCGCGCGCGCGCGCGTGTGTGTGTGTGTGTGTGTGTGTGTGTGTGTGTGTGTGTGTGTGTGTGTGTGTGTGTGTGTGTGTGTGTGTGTGTGTGTGTAAGTGTGCGTGTGCGCGCGCGCCTGTAGATTTACTCCTTTCACTGTCGGCTGTATACATCTTTACTTCTTTTTTGTCTGTCAGCCTATTCATTTTCCTCTTTTGTCTGTTAGGCTATAATTTTATTCACGTCTTTTGTGTCACACATATAGACTGGCCTATCCTTCTGTTAGTCTATAGATTGACTTCTTTTCTGCCAGCTGTTTTTCTTCCTCTTCTTTTCTGTCAGCCTATAGCTCTATTTTTTTTTTTTTTTTTAATTCAAATCAAATGCAATGATTATTAGTTAAATAATAATGTTCATTAACCATGGTTCTAATACACACAAACGAACATTAATATGACGATTTAAGAGAGAGAGAGAGAGAGAGAGAGAGAGAGAGAGAGAGAGAGAGAGAGAGAGAGAGAGAGAGAGAGAGAGAGCAGAGAGAGAGAGAGATGGGGGGAGAGAGCGCGATTTAAGATAAGAAAAAGAAATGAAACATGAATTGAACATGTATACCAAAATGAAATTTGGATTAAAGCACTTCACTGGCATTAAAAAAGAAAGAAATAAATGAACAGGCCATACGCACAAACGTGCAACGCGTGCAAGCGCACACGCATTCCTGCACATATACACTCACACGCAAAGCAAGTCTTCTACTGATATAGCACTGAATAAAAAAAGAAGTAAATATGCTGAAAGTTCAAACATATCAATTTGCCACAAATCCTACACACAGGGACTTCCATAATGTCATAAACTATATACCTGGAGAAAATATATCGTGTACAACTAAGACAGGTCACCTTACAGATAGAAATGATCAGTTCAGGCAACCAATAGCTCACCACACACAGGCAACAAATAGGTCACCACACACAGGCAACAAATAGGTCACCACACACAAATAGGTCACCACACACAGGCAACCAATAGGTCACACACACAAAAACAATTAGGTCACCATACACAGGCAACCAATAGGTCACCACACGCAGACAATAAATAGGTCACCATTCACAGGCAACAAATAGGTCACCACACGCAGGCAATAAATAGGTCACCATACACAGACAACAAATAGGTCACCACACACAGGCAACAAATAAGTCACCACACGCAGGCAATAAATAGGTCACCATTCACAGGCAACAAATAGGTCACCACACGCAGGCAATAAATAGGTCACCATTCACAGGCAACAAAATAAATCACCACACGCAGGCAATAAATAGGTCACCATTCACAGGCAACAAATAGGTCACCACACGCAGGCAATAAACAGGTCACCATTCACAGGCAACAAATAGGTCACCACACGCAGGCAATAATTAGGTCACCATTCACAGGCAACAAATAGTCACCACACACAGGCAATAAATAGGTCACCATTCACAGGCAACAAATTAGTCACCACACACAGGCACAAAAATAGGTCAGACAACAAATAGGTCACCACACACAGACAACAAATAGGCCACCACACACAGACAATAAATAGTTTCACCACACACGCAGGCAATAAATAGTTCACCACACACAGGGAAACAAATAGGTCACCACACATAGGGATCAAATAGGTCACCACACACAGGCATCAAATAGGTCA
>JADBJO010000274.1:405000-412500 GCA_016801955.1 Conus betulinus | reverse complement strand
TCGGCGTGTGTCCCCACCAGTGTCCCCTCAAGGCGTCACGGCGTGCAGACAGTGGACGTTAAAGATAAGGAGTTCTGGTTCCATGTGTCCCCACCAGTGTCCCCTCAAGGCGTCACGGCGTGCAGACAGTGGACGTTAAAGATAAGGAGTTCTGGTTTCGTGTGTCCCCACCAGTGTCCCCTCAAGGCGTCACGGCGTGCAGACAGTGGACGTTAAAGATAAGGAGTTCTGGTTTCGTGTGTCCCCACCAGTGTCCCCTCAAGGCGTCACGGCGTGCAGACAGTGGACGTTAAAGATAAGGAGTTCTGGTTTCGTGTGTCCCCACCACCAGTGTCCCCTCAAGGCGTCACGGCGTGCAGACAGTGGACGTTAAAGATAAGGAGTTCTGGTTTCGTGTGTCCCCACCAGTGTCCCCTCAAGGCGTCATCGTGCAGAGTGGACGTTAAAGATAAGCAGGCCAGACGACCAACAGACCCCTCAAGCGTCACGGAGTGAGACAGCGTTAAAGATAAGGAAAGCTGTTTCAGTGTCCCCACCCTACACTTCAAAGCAATGCGCTGAGTAAACCTAACTGACTCCTGTGTCCCCACCATGTCCCCTCAAGGCGCACAGCGTGCAGACAGTGGGCATACGGTGCACCAGCATCTGCAGAGCCTTGAGATGCAGGCCAGACGACCAACAGACAAACAGCTGGAAGGAGGAGAGCGTGAGATGGGTGAAAGCTGGCAGTGTCGGACCTACACTTCAAAGCAATGCGCTGAGTAGCACCTTCACTGACTCCTGTCTCTGTGCCATCATACTGTGCCATAATCCTTTGTTTTTTTCATTTGTCGAATAGCATTCAGTTACTGCTCATCATACTGACCAATATGGTTTTCTCCCTCTGTCCATTTTGTTCTGTTTTCTTTTCCTCCCTTTTCTTTCATTCTTTCATTTATTTCTACTTTCTTTCCTTTTTTCCGTTTTGGTGTTTTCCTTTCTTACCTTAAACAAAATAATCATTCAGTTCGTTTTATGTCAAAAGACACACATGAACAATTACACTTTTACTTAAACATAGCCAATACATACATCAATGCCTAGTCATGTGCAGCATTTACAGGCATCCCGATACACACACAGCATATAAAGCGTGTTACTTTTAATGAAGAGAGAGTTGTGTACAGCACCAAAGTTTTTCTAGACTTTGTTGTATATCAATAAACATTGGTTGATAATGTTTCCAATCTGTTTCCAAAGCATAGCTATGAAATCAAATGTAATGTCTGTTTTTAAAGATCGTCCACACAAAAAATACGAATATACGTGATGTTCTAACATTGAATGGCATGAGACATTTCCCTTTATTTTTTTTTTAAAACTCATTCAGAGGCTCTTTATGTGTTCACAGTCTCGCAGAAAATGTATAATGGAATCTCTTGCATAAGGATAAAGTCTGCAACACCGTCTCTGATGCAGTCTTTCTTTTCTCTCTGCTTCCTTTTTTCTGTTCTTTTTCTTTTTCTGCCTTCCATCTTTCTTTTCCTTACTGCATTTTTTCCTTCTCTTCTTTTTTTTTCCATCTTTCTTTCTTTTTCTCCGCTCCCTTCTTTTCTTCTCTTGCTTCCTTTTTTCTTTCTCCGATTGTTTTTCTTTTTCCCCCCCTTCCATCTTTCTTTTCCTTACTCTTGCCTTTGCTTTCTTTCTTCTTCTTTTCCATCTTTCTTCTTTTCGTTTCTTCTGCATTTCTTTCCCGTATTTTCATTTTCTTTCCTTTGTTTTGACTGTATTGGCTTTTTTCTTTGTGTCTGTATTTCTTTGTTTTTCGTGTTTTAAAAGTTGCACTTTTTTTTCCCTTTCTTCGTCATTCTTTCCATACCTTATTTCCATCTTTCATTTTTTGTCCTTCTTAGATCTTTCTTTTGTTCTTTCTATCGTTCTTTCTTTTCCTTGCCTCCATCTTTCTTAATATTTTTCTTTCATTTACTTTCATCCATCTTTATTACTTTCCTTTTTCAGATTTATTCTTTCTACCGTCTTTCTTTTTTTTTTTTTTTTTTTTTCTTTGATCTTTCGCTTTCTTCTTTCCTTTCTTTTTCTTGCCATTCTCCCATTTTTTTTTTAAAAGGTTGCTTCCATTTTTCTTTCTCTTCCTTACTTCCACTTTTGCTTTCTTTGTTCCTTTTTAAAATTCTGTTTGCTTCAATCAGTCTTTTCTGTCCTTTTTTCATCTTTCTTTCTTTTCCCATGTTCCTTTATTCTTGATTTCATTTTCTTCGATCCTTTCTTTCTCTTCTTTTATTCCATCTTTCTTTTAATTTCTCCAGTCTTTTTCTCTCTTTCCTTTCGTCTACTTTCCTTTCTTTACTTTCTTTCAATCTTTCTTCTTTCTTTCTTCTGTTTTCTTTCATTTCTTTTCATTTCTCTTTTCTTTCCCTCCCTCTTTTTTTGTATATTTCTTTCTTTTCCTTGCTTCCTTTTCTTCTTTCCTTTTATCCTTTCTTTCTTTTTGCTTGGGGCCACATTCTTTTCTTTCTTCAATCTTTCTTTCTTTTGCTTCCTTTAACTTTGTCCCCTTTCCATTCTTCCATCTTTCTTTCTTTTGCTTCCTTTAACTTTGTCCCCTTTCCATTCTTCCATCTTTCTTTCTTTTGCTTCCTTTAACTTTGTCCCCTTTCCCATTCTTCCATCTTTCTTTCTTTTGCTTCCTTTAACTTCGTCCCCTTTCCATTCTTCATCCATCTTTCTTTCTTTTTCTTTTTATAACTTGTTTCCCTTTTCATTCTTCCATCTTTCTTTTTTTTGCTTTTTTTTTATAACTTTTTTTCCTTTTCATTCTTCCATCTTTTCTTTCTTTTGCTTCTTTAACTTTGTTTCCTTTCCATTCTTCCATCTTTCTTTCTGTTGCTTTCTTTAAACTTTGTGTCCTTTCCATTCTTTCATCTTTCTTTCTTTTGCTTCCTTTAACTTTGTTTCCTTTCCAGTCTTCCATCTTTCTTTCTGTTGCTTCCTTTAGCTTTGCTTCCTTTCCATTCTTCCATCTTTCCTTCTTTTGCCTACTTCCATATTGTTATTTTCTTTTCTTCCATCTTTCTTTTTCTTTTGTTCCCTCCCTTTCCCTTCCTCGTTTCCACCTTTCTTTTTTCTATGCTTCCATTCTTCTTTGTTTCCATGCTTTCTTCTGTACCTTGCTTCCCATATCCCCTTTACTTCTATTAGTTCTGTCTCTATTTCATTCTTTCGTTGTTCTTACTTTTCGTTGCTCCATCTCCTTTTTTCACTCCTTTCCCCGAATTGTTTTTTACTTTCTTCAATTTTTCACTCTTTTCTCTCTTCAGTCCTTGTTTCCTTTTCTTTGTTTTCACATTTTTTTTTCTCAACCTTTCTTTCTTCCATTCTTTTTTCCTTTTCCATTCTTCATTTTTTTTCGCTTTCTTTCTTCCAGCTTTCTTTTTCTTGCCTCGAACTTTCTTTTTTTTTTTTTTTTTTTTTCCTTTCTTCCATCTTCCTTTCTGTTCCTTGCTGTCATTTTATTTCCTTTCGTTTTCCCCAGCTTTCTGTAGTTCCCTATTTTCTGTATTTTCTTTCCCTGTTTTCTTTTTGTCTTGCTGACATCATTCCGTCCTTTTCTTTCGTCCACCTTTTTCTTTCCCTCGCTTCCATTTTCCTTTCTTCACATTTCCTGCCCTTTTTTTCTCGATCTCCATTCCATTTTTTTTTTTCTTCTTCCATCTTTCCTTTCTTTTCTTGCTTCCATCTGTCTTTTTTCTCTTCCATTTTTCTTTCCTTTCTTTGCCTCAAATTTTCTTTCTTTCCTTTTCTTTCTTCCATCTTTCTTTCTGCTTTTTTTTTTCCTTTTCTTTTTTCTCCTCGCTTCTATTTTTCTTTCTTTGTCTTTGCTCCATGTTTCCTTCTTTTTGTTGTGTCCATTTTTCCTTCTTTCGTTTCATTTTTTTCTTTTTCTTTCTGTCTTCCTCCTTTCTATCATTTCTTTGCTTCCACCTTTTTTTTTTTTTTCCTTTCTTCCGTTTTTGTTTCTTTTCCTTGCTTCCATTTTTCTGTCATTCTTTTTATTTTGCCATCTTTATTTCCTTTTTTTTTTTTTTTTTTGCTTCCACATTTCTTTCCTTGCTGGCACGTATCTTTTACAGGCTTCCGGTATTCTTTCCGCCACTTACTTCCATTTTCTTTTCTTTTCCCTTTTTTTTTTTTTTTTTTCTTTCTTACTTTCTTTTTTCTTTCCTTCCATGTGTGCGTGCGTGTGTGTCTGTGTGTGTGTTTGTGTGTGTGTGTGTGTGTGTGTGTGTGTGTGTGTGTGTGCTCTTCCTTTTTTGTTCTCTCGCTGTAAGCTGCACTGTGTCAGTTGAACTTTAAACAACAAGACTTCCCCCTCCCTCTTCCTTCCTTCCTTCTTTTCTGTCCTCCTTTGTTTCTCTCATGGACAGTTGTCATGGATGACCTGTGCTCCCTTCGGGCGGAAGACCTTCAGTAGTAACTAAGACGACAATGACACATTCACCTTCAGTAGTAACTAAGACGACAATGACACATTCACCTTCAGTAGTAACTAAGACGACAATGACACATTCACCTTCAGTAGTAACTAAGACGACAATGACACATTCACCTTCAGTAGTAACTAAGACGACAATGACACATTCACCTTCAGTAGTAACTAAGACGACAATGACACACCTTCAGTAGTCAACTAAGACGACAATGACACATTTACCTTCAGTAGTAATTAAGACGACAATGACACATTTACATTCAGCAGTAACTAAGACGACAATGACACATCTAAGGCGAGATGCATACTAACACGAAACATGTGTAAAATATGAGAAGACAACTGCGGCATGCAAAGTGAAATACAAATTTACACATAATGTGTTAGTAGAAGTACGTAACTAAGATGACTACTATAACATATACGGCGAACACAAATTAACACACAAAAGGAGGTGTAAAGTATGCAGTAACTAGACAACAACTACGACACATAATGCGAAATACCAATTAACGCACAAGACAAAGTGTAAAGTAGGGCATAAGTGACTAAGAAAACAACTATGAGATATAACGTGAACACTTATCAACACACAAAACACAGAATAAAGAACGAAGTGAATAAAAAGATCATAGCTAAGACATGGAATGCGAAATACAAATTAACAGACAAAACACGTGTGTAAAGGACGAAATAACTATGACAACTATGACACGTAAGGAGAATACACATTAACACACGAAACAAAAAGTGGCGTAACGCAGTTTTTTCATACAATGTAGAACAGAGAAACGAATTGACAACAATGTCTTCCTCTGACGTGGCAAGTAACAGATATTAAAATGCTAAAACAATGTTCCTGTCATATTCTTTTCCAGCCACTCCTCTTCACCTCCTCCCCCCTCATTTTCATCTGTGCTACCATCGGGAAAGTCTGGTTTTGTGCAGTTGTTATTTGTTGGGCGTCATGTCTGAAGAAGGTGTACTTTGTGAACATTCACGTGTGTGTGTGTGTGTGTGTGTGTGTGTGTGTGTGTGTGTGTGTGTGTGTGTGTGTGTGTGTGTGTTTCACGATTTTGTGTGGCACGTTCACTCGGCGTTACTTCACTTTGTTTTTTTATGTGTTCGTTTACATTTTGCCCTGTCTGCAATAAAAATGTTTCATCTATCTCTGTGGAATCTACCCCACCCCTGAGATTCAATGCCACCTCACACCATGCCGATTACAGACACAGTTACACGAGGTCACAGGACCGTTGGTTCTGTTCCCTTCTTGTTCCAGTCCTGTCTGGTCCAGCCCCAGCGGCCGCTATGACCATCAGGACAGGGCTTCTCGTACAGACAACCTCTTCACCGCTTGGAACCTCCCCTTCGCTCCCCACCCTCATTTCCCACCTCTCCACCAGCCCCGCCCCTTCCCTCCCCTCCCCTCCCCGCCACCTCCATACCCCCTCCCCCCCCCTGTGTCTCCACCTCGACTGCAGATCAAAGCATTGGGTTGTTGGTGTAGCGGGTCTTAGCTGGAAACGTTGTCCAAATTTGTGGCGCCCTACGCCGCCAGGGGCAAGGTAACGCTGTCCAAATTTGAGACGCTCGGCGTGAGATGGCCCACACAGCGTTCGTGTTTACCTGCGGTGCAGCGGGCGGCCTGGTTCCCCCCTACCTGGGTTCTGAGGGAGGGCAAATTTATTTTAACCTCTAGCTGTATAGTCCCTTCGTGCCGTCTTGGCCTCTGGGTGGCGAGGGGTGGTGTGGTGGTGGTGGTGGTGTGTGAATGTGTGTGTGTGTGTGTGTGTGTGTGTGTGTGTGTGTGTGTGTGTGTGTGTGTGTGTGTGTGTGAGAGAGAGAGAGAGAGAGAGAGAGAGAGAGAGAGAGAGAGACAGACAGACAGACAGACAGACAGACAGATGGACAGTGACGTGACAATTGACAGCCACACCATCCACTATGAACTCTCTCTCTCTCTCTCTTCTCTCTCTCTCTCTCTCTGTCTCTCTCTCTCTCTCTCTCTCTCTCTCTCTCTCTCTCTCTCACACACACACACGTACGCGCGCACGCGCGCATGCGCGCACGCACGCACACACACGCACGCACACACATACTAAAATTAGGTTTACGTCATTTTTCAATGCCTACTATCATTCCCTCAACCCCATCTTCCTCTACCTCCCTCCCTCTGTCTGTTTCTTGCAACTCCCTTTCTCTGTCTGTTTCCTGTAGCTCCCTCTGTCTGTCTGTTTCCTGTAGCTCCCTCTGTCTGTTTTTTTGTAGCTCCCTCTGTCTGTCTGGTTCCTGTAGCTCCCTCTGTCTGTCTGTTTCCTGTAGCTCCCTCTGTCTGTCTGTTTCCTGTAGCTCCCTCTGTTTCTTGTAGTTCCCTCTGTCTGTTTGTTTCTTGTAGCTCCCTCTGTCTGTTTCTTGTAGCTCCCTCCGTCTATCTGTTTCCTGTAGCTCCCTCTGTCTGTTTTTTTTTTGTAGCTCCCTCTGTCTGTCTGGTTCCTGTAGCTCCCTCTGTCTGTCTGTTTCATTTAGCTCCCTCTGTTTCTTGTAGCTCCCTCTGTCTGTTTCTTGTAGCTCCCTCTGTCTGTCTGTGTTCCTGTAGCTCCCTGTAGTCCGTCTGTCTGTTTCCTGTAGCTCCCTCTGTCTGTCTGTTTCCTGTAGCTCCCTCTGTTTCTTGTCTCCCTCTGTCTGCTTCTTGTAGCTCCCTCTGTATGTCTGTTTTGTAGCTCCCTCTGTCTGTCTGTTTATCTTGTAGCTCCCTCTGTCTGTCTGTAAATGCTCAGCATGTTCTGAGGTCCAAGATGAACTCTCATTTCTGGACGGCTGCTCTAGATACAAACTGCCGCGACTGAAGCTAACAGAACAGGTATGAAGATATGCCAAATCCAAACTTGCAAAAACCATGCTCAAGTGAACTGCTAGGCAATGACTGCTTACGAATTCACATTGCAAAATATGTTTTAGGATTGCAAGAATTTGTAAAGACAATAATTGCTCCCTATATGGACCCACAT
>JADBJO010000274.1:392500-400000 GCA_016801955.1 Conus betulinus | reverse complement strand
GATCCATGAGGGAGACCACACTGTCCTCAGCAACACCTGCTCTGGTGACACTGATCCATGAGGGAGACTGAACCACACTGCCCCCAGTAACACCTGTCCCCAGTCTGGTGACACTGATCCATGAAGGAGACTGAACCACACTGCCCCCAGTAACACCTGTCTCTGGTGACACTGATCCGTGAGGGAGACTGAACCACACTGCCCCCAGTAACACCTGTCTCTGGTGACACTGATCCATGAAGGAGACTGAACCACACTGCCCCCAGTAACACCTGTCTCTGGTGCTGCTGATCCATGAGGGAGACTGAACCACACTGCCCCCCAGCAACACCTATCTCTGGTGCTGCTGATCCGCGAGGGAGACTGAACCACACTGCCCCCAGTAACACCTGTCTCTGGTGACACTGATCCATGAGGGAGACTGAACCACACTGCCCAAGTAACACCTGTCCTGTCTCTGGTGACACTGATCCATGAAGGAGACTGAACCACACTGCCCCAGTAACACCTGTCTCTGGTGACACTGATCCATGAGGGAGACTGAACCACACTGCCCCAGCAAAAACTGTCTCTGGTGCTGCTGATCCATGAAGGAGACTGAACCACACTGCCTCCAGTAACACCTGTCTCTGGTGCTGCTGATCCATGAGGGAGGACTGAACCACACTGCCCCAGCAACACCTGTCTCTGGTGCTGCTGATCCGTGAGGGAGACTGAACCACGTTGCCCCAGCAACACCTGTCTCTGCTGATGTGACACACATTTTCTGGGCCAACACAACAGATGTCTGTATCTCCTGGGCCTGGTTAACGCTGACATGCGTTATGAGAGGAACATTGAAAAAACAGCATGTCATGAAGAGGTAGACCTGAATAGAACTCCATGCGTCATCTCCGTCATCCCTGATAATGAACACAGTCAAGTGGAAAAATCTCAGATTGTGTGCACCTTTCACCTCCCTCCCATCTTGCTCTCATGGTGATCTCAGTTTTCGATTTTTTCTGCACTTCCGCGACTGTGATGAGGTTGTGTCAGAGTGGTTGTGGGTTGGCAGGTCACGGAGAGTGTCCTCAGAGGTTGTGTCAGAGTGGTTGTGGGTTGGCAGGTCACGGGGCGTGTCCTCAGAGGTTGTGTCAGAGTGGTTGTGTGGTTGGCAGGTCACGGAGAGTGTCCTCAGAGGTTGTGTCAGAGTGGTTGTGGGTTGGCAGGTCACGGAGAGTGTCCTCAGAGGTTGTGTCAGAGTGGTTGTGGGTTGGGAGGTCACGGGGCGTGTCCTCAGAGGTTGTGTCAGAGTGGTTGTGGTTGGCAGGTCACGGGGAGTGTCCTCAGAGCCCATGGTAGGCTGACTAATGCTAGCTGCACGACCTACCAGTGATTTTTTCTCTGTCCCTTCTTCTGTGCCACCTCAGTGGCACTGCACTCACGCCGCTCATCCCGACCCTCCGTCCACAGCCCCGGCACCGGCAATCCACGGGGAAACAGTCAATGTCAAGTCGTCACAAGACAACCCACCAGAGGAGAGACACTGCACTATTGCCGAGTCACTTCGGTGGTGTCCAGTGGTGCCTATTCTGATCCAACGTACGCAAGACATCACCTACTAAGCCCCCTACTGACGACAATAATTCCCTAGTCGCGGAGCCAGTATGAGGTAGCTCTCCCTCCGGAGGCACCACCCACGTCCGTCTATCAACAGTCCCCATGAAGTTGCCTATACCGGTGACCCCAACAGAATCAAACTAAAGCCAGAGACTTGGAGAGGACATCGAAGCTGAGGTCACTATGATAGGGGGGTAGTGAAGGGGTACAGAATTTGAGACTTTTTTTGCTGATCGATGAGAATGAGGATGATGATGATGATGCTATGGATGGATTTCCATTCCGGTCTGACACTGCATAACAGAGCTGTTCTCTACGCTTATTTTCATAATACCTCCCAGTATCGAGAGATACAGATACGTGCAGTGTTAGTCAGGTAATTTGAGCAACGCTCTCAGAGACGTATCCATTTAGTGGATGAAACTCGACTGTGTGGTCCCAGTCTTTCCAACTGACCCAATAGCAAACTCAACTCTGGGTAGGAGCTAGTCGGGGCAGAAAAAAATCCCACATGACTCTGATGGGAATCGAACCCACGACTTCCCAGCCGGGAGTCCGCGATGCTAACCGCTTCGCCACAGACGGCTGGTGCGACCATTCATGGATTGTGGACATGTTGAGGGGTCCTGTGTACGTTGGCCTAGCGCAAACACCACCACACTCCACCACAGTGATCCGCTTGCCTCAAAGCGACCGGATGAAAGTGGCTCCCCGTGAACCACCGGCACTGAGGCTGTGACAGGACGACGCTCAGTGTGGCTGTGCACGGGGCAGCCGATCTGACAGGGGACAGAGCACCAGTGGAGGAAGAGGAGAAAAAAACCCATCGCTAGGGGATTTCAGCAGCAGAATGACACCCCCCTCCGCCCCACAAACATCCCCACTCCCTCCTCTAGCCCCTCTTTCCTCCCTCTACGTTTATTTCATCTTTCTGCCCCCTGCTTATCCATTCACACAGGGCGCAGGGTGAAGCAGGGTGAAGGGGGGGGGGGGTGGAGTTGGAAGGGGGGGGGGGGGGTACGTACGAAGAATATGGTTGAAGAAGACATCGGACTCACAGTGTCTCAACTCATAAATCTCTGCGAAACCTCTTTTTCTATCTCCTCACCCCCCCCCCCCCTTCCATCCATCCCCACCCTCTCCCTCGGGGCCCCCGTCTACGTCCTGTCCTCTCCCCTACCCCATCTTGTCCACCGCGATTACCTCCCCCCCCCCCCCCCGTCCCCCTTGTATCGCGTCCTATCGGCCCTTGGCCCCTTCAACGACCACTTCAAGGGCCCCCTGGGCGCGCGTGCAGGCACGTGCATCAAAGAGGACGAGCGGGGCAGCCAGCCGGCCAGACAGTGACAGATGGGAGCGGGGCAGAGCGGGCCGTCACGGCAATCAGCTCTCACGCCGCACAATGGCCCTGGCCTGATGCTGCCCCGGCTAAACACTGTCAGGCCTCTGATAAACCTCTCAGGCTGCTCGTGAGCGGAACGTCTTCTGCAAGTCTCCTCATTTGTCACTCACCTTTATGCTGAGAGTTTGTGTGTTCCATTTTCAGCTGGTGTTTCTTCATTTGTCACTCACCTTTATGTTCAGAGATCGTGTGTCCCATTTTGTGCAGGTCTGTTCATTTGTCACCTACATTGACGTGCAGGGTTCGTGTGTCTCCTCACTTGTCACTTATCTTGATGTGCAGGGTTCGTGTGTCCCTGTGTCTACAGGTCTTCTCATTTGTCACTTACCTTGATGTGCAGGGTTTGTGTGTCCCTGTGTCTACAGGTCTCCTCATTTGTCACTTACCTAGATGTGTAGGGTTCGTGTGTCCCTGTGTGTACAAGTCTCCTCATTTGTCACTTACTTTGATGTGCAGGGTACGTGTGTCCATTTGTCTACAGGTCTCCTCATTTGTCACTTACCTTTATTTGCAGGGTTCGTGTGTCCCTGTGTCTACAGATCTCCTCATTTGTCACTTATCTTGATGTGCAGGGTTCGTGTGTGTACAGGTCTCCTCATTTGTCATTTACCTTTATGAGAAGGTTTCATTTGTCCCAGTGTGCAGATTGCCTCATTTGTCATTTCCCCTTCCTGTGTTTGATCCCCCAAGTTCCAGCAAGCTATGTGGGCTGGAGTGCTCCAGTCAGCTGTGTGCGCTGGAGTGCTCCAGTCAGCTCTGTGCTCTGTGGGTTGGAGTGCTCCAGTCAGCTCTGTGCTCTGTGGGCTGGAGTGCTCCAGTCAGCTCTGTGCTCTGTGGGCTGGAGTGCTCCAGTCAGCTCTGTGCTCTGTGGGTGGAGTGCTCCAGTCAGCTCTGTGCTCTGTGGGTTGGAGTGCTCCAGTCAGCTCTGTGCTCTGTGGGTTGGAGTGCTCCAGTCAGCTCTGTGCTCTGTGGGGTGGAGTGCTCCAGTCAGCTCTGTGGGTTGGAGTGCTCCAGTCAGCTCTGTGCTCTGTGGGTTGGAGTGCTCCAGTCAGCTCTGTGCTCTGTGGGTTGGAGCTCCCAGTCAGCTCTGTGCTCTGTGGGGTGGAGTGCTCCAGTCAGCTCTGTGGGCTGGAGTTCTCCGGTCAGCTCTGTGGGGTGGAGTGCTCTGGTCAGCTCTGTGCTCTGTGGGTTGGAGTGCTCCAGTCAGCTCTGTGCTCTGTGGGTTGGAGTGCTCCAGTCAGCTCTGTGCTCTGTGGGGTGGAGTGCTCCAGTCAGCACTGTGGGGGCTGGAGTTCTCCGGTCAGCTCTGTGTGGGCTGGAGTTCTCCGGTCAGCTCTGTGGGGTGGAGTGCTCTGGTCAGCTCTGTGGGGGTGGAGTGCTCTGGTCAGCTCTGTGGGGTGGAGTGCTCCAGTCAGCACTGTGGGCTGGAGTTCTCTGGTCAGCTCTGTGGGCTGGAGTTCTCCGGTCAGCTCTGTGGGTTGGAGTGCTCCAGTCAGCTCTGTGCTCTGTGGGTTGGAGTGCTCCAGTCAGCTCTGTGCTCTGTGAGGTGGAGTGCTCCAGTCAGCTCTGTGTGGGCTGGAGTGCTCTGGTCAGCTCTGTGGGGTGGAGTGCTCTGGTCAGCTCTGTGGGGGGTGGAGTGCTCTGGTCAGCTCTGTGGGTTTGAGTGCTCTGGTCAGCTCTGTGTGGGTTTGAGTGCTCTGGTCAGCTCTGTGGGTGCTCTGGTCAGCTGTGTGGGGTGGAGTGCTCTGGTCAGCTCTGTGGGGTGGAGTGCTCTGGTCAGCTCTGTGGGTGAGTGCTCTGGTCAGCTCTGTGGGTTTGAGTGCTCTGGTCAGCTGTGTGGGCTGGAGTGCTCTGGTCAGCTGCTGTGTGGGGTGGAGTGCTCTGGTCAGCTGTGTGGGGTGGAGTGCTCCGGTCAGCTGTGTGGGGTGGAGTGCTCCAGTCAGCTGTGTGGGGTGGAGTGCTCCAGTCAGCTGTGTGGGGTGGAGTGCTCCAGTCAGCTGTGTGGGGGTGGAGTGCTCTGGTCAGCTGTGTGGGGTGGAGTGCTCCGGTCAGCTCTGTGGGTTGGAGTGCTCTGGTCAGCTCTGTGGGCTGGAGTGCTCCAGTCAGCTCTGGGGCTGGAGTGCTCCAGTCAGCTCTGTGGGCTGGAGTGCTCCGGTCAGCTCTTCAGGCTGGAGCTCTCACTCTGCCGGAGCGCATGCAGTAAGGCAAGGTTTATCGCTGCAGTGAAGAGTGTAACACTCATACTTCCTGAAGCAGGATGGTACCTTATGTTGGGTAGTCAGAAGGTCGTCATAAGGTGCTACATATCGAGTCCCAGACCCTTCTCCTGATCACTAGCAGAACAAAGTGTATGAAGCAGACTTTTTTTTTGTAACTCTTGCACGCGAACACATGCGCCTTTCTCTGCTCCTCATCCCTCATCCCAGAAAAAAAGAAAATCTTCCCTAAGTCATTTTCATCTTGACAAATTAATTATTTACTTCTAACGCTAAGTATGGTATTTTCTGGTAAGTCATTCGGCAACTGAATATTTCTGTGGAAAATTTAAATGGGACAGTTTTTTACAACTCTTCGCCACTGTCAGCATTGATGTAACAGTCAAAGCTAGAGTGAATGTACGAAAATTGATGTAACTGCCTATGCTGGAGAGGCTATGCAGAAATTGATGTGACTGACAATGCTCTGTTGAGACTCAAAATTAATGTGGCAGTCAATGCTGGAGTGACAATAGAGAAATTAATGTGACTGTCATACTGGAATGACTGTGACTGTCAATGCTGAAGTGACTGCACAGAACTAACTATACTTCTGGTGCCCATAGTTTTAATGTCACTGACAAATGCTGACCAAACTTGTGGTTCCCATAGTTTTCATGTCACTGACAAATGCTGACCAATCTTGTGGTTCCCATAGTTTTAATGTCACTGACAAATGCTGATCAATCTTGTGGTTCCTGTAGTTTTCATGTCACTGACAAATGCTGACCAGTCTTGTGGTTCCCACAAGTTTTCATGTCACTGACAAATGCTGACCAATCTTGTGGTTCCAATAGTTTTCATGTCACTGACAAATGCTGACCAATCTTGTGGTTCCCATAGTTTTCATGTGTCACTGACAAATGCTGACTAATCTTGTGGTTCCCATAGTTTTCATGTCACTGACAAATGCTGACCAATCGTAGTTCCCGTAGTTTCAATGTCACTGACAAATGCTTACCAATCTTGTGGTTCCCAAAGTTTTAATGTCACTGACAAATGCTGACCAATCTTGTGGTTCCAAAAGTTTTAATGTCACTGACAAATGCTGACCAATCTTGTGGTTCCAATAGTTTTCATGTCGCTGACAAATGCTGACCAATCTTGTGGTTCCCATAGTTTTCATGTCACTGACAAATGCTGACCAATCTTGTGGTTCCCATAGTTTTTATGTCACTGACAAATGCTGACCAATTGTAGTTTCCGTAGTTTCAATGTCACTGACAAATGCTTACTAATCTTGTGGTTCCCAAAGTTTTCATGTCACTGACAAATGCTGACCAATCTTGTGGTTCCCATAGTTTTCATGTCACTTACAAATGCTGACCAATCTCGTGGTTCCCATAGTTTTCATGTCACTGACAAATGCTGACCAATCTCGTGGTTACCATAATTAAACTCCTTTGCCTCAGTCTGGATCCACCATTGTCGTCTTGCGTTCTTGATGTATGTATTCTCTTCTGGCTGCGGTGTGAATGATGGTGGTGAGGGTAGGTGGTGCATCTCTATTGCCCACTTTGGATGACCTCACTCTTAGTGTCAGGATGCAGGGGAAGGCTGAGCTGAACCAAGACAAGAGTGATCACTGGTTGTGTGTCCATCATGACACTCTGTGCCTGGTCTGCTATGCCAGGGAAAGGCTGCGCTAGAACACCATCATAGCACTCTGTGCCTGTCTGCAATGCCAGGAAAGGGCTGCGTTGGAACATCGTCACGACACTCTGTGCCTGGTCTGCAATGCCAGGAAAGGGCTGCGTTGGAACACCGTCACGACACTCTGTGCCTGGTCTGCAATGCCAGGAAAGGGCTGCGTTGGAACACCGTCACGACACTCTGTGCCTGGTCTGCAATGCCAGGAAAGGGCTGCGTTGGAACACCGTCACGACACTCTGTGCCTGGTCTGCAATGCCAGGAAAGGGCTGCGTTGGAACATCGTCACGACACTCTGTGCCTGGTCTGCAATGCCAGGAAAGGGCTGCGTTGGAACACCGTCACGACACTCTGTGCCTGGTCTGCAATGCCAGGAAAGGCTGCGTAGGAACGTTGGATCGGTTCTGAAGGGGAGCGTATCACTATCAAAGTTTTTGTACCGTCTGCATCAGCTGTCACTGGTGGAAATTGGCTATGCTCTTTCTGGTACCCTGTGTCTTATTACTGTCAATTTTTTTGTACCGTCTGCATCAGCTGTCGCTACTGGAAATTTGCTATACTTTTTCTGGTACCCTGTGTCATATGGCATTAATC
>JADBJO010000274.1:367500-390000 GCA_016801955.1 Conus betulinus | reverse complement strand
ATCTGTTGCTGTATCATCCCTGCCCAGAACTGTTCTCATCACCGGCTGGGCTTGCTGTGCCAATCCGGAGGTTGTATCAGTGTTAGTTTTAGCCAGCAGTAAATGCCGGATACAGTGCATTCTATAAACAGCGGATGTCTGCCAGTTTCTCCATAAATGATATGCTGTGTCGTTTCCTTTGACACACTAAACAGTCTTCTACACGCAAACTAAGCTAATTTGATGATGTGTAACTTAATCATACACCAGATCTTTGCAGCGTCGAGAAGCATCGGTTTCGCTGGTGCATCAAATATTTTCAAATGCGTGAGACAAGATTAAATCATGAGTATAGCGTTTACTGAGGGAACGAAAGAACATCATGAAAGACATTGATTCTTTGCAGAAAAGGACTTCAATATCTCTCCGTCTGAGTTGATGATACCAAAATTTTGACCTAAGCATGATTTATCTTCCGCTTTTTCTGTCTGACCTTTCATGCCACCTAAGTGACCCACGCCGCTCCTCGCCCACATCCAGAGCCTGGCCTGTCCATCTATGGCCCCGACACCGGTTATCCTCAAGAAGCAGTCAAGTCGTCATGAGGAAACCCACAAGAAAAGACACTGCACTGCTGCCGTGTCACTTCGGTTGAGTTCTAATATGCCTGTTCTAATCCAACGTACTATATTTTGGTTTTATCGGCAGTTACCCTCAGACCCACTGTCTTCTAATTCTAGCATTCTCTAGCTTACTGTAGATTATTTCGATGGGTTTCTGAACGGACCGTGCTGGGGGCAAGCAAAGCAGCTTCATGCAATAAGTTGTTAAATCTCGCAAAAGATGATGGCACTCTTTTTTTCCCCACCTTTTTTCCCCTGTTGTCTAAACTTATGTACGTGTCTATGTTTATCTTGCTTGTTTGTTTGTTTGTTTGTTTGTTTTTTTTGTTCCTTCATTAACAAAAACTGTTTATACATATATATGTATAAACATGTATATATGTATATGTTTATTATATATATGTTTATGCCATTAACTGTTTATACAGAAATGATGCTAATGTACATATGACTTGGCACACTGTCCTCTTTATGCGCATTAGGAATTGTGTATCTATGCTGAGCTCGTCTATAATAATAATATAATATCCATATATTGTTTGATTAAAAAATGGGAAAAAAGAAAAAAAAAAAGTAAAGCAACTTCATATCATGTTTTTCCTTTTTGTAATTCCTGAAATAAACGGGGAAAGAGCAATAGTTTTAGCTGAGTCAAACCCCTTAAGGAGAATCGGAAAATGCAGATACTACTACTACTACTACTATATTGCTGCTGCTGCTGCTGCTGCTGCTGCTGCTTATTATTATTATTATCATTATTATCAGCAGCAGCAGTAGCAGCAGCGTCATTCTCATCATCATCATCATCATCATCACGAACATTAATACGCCTGATCAGTTGAATGGCTTTGGTGTTTACAGTAAACAATAACACACATCAAACTACAAACAAAATAAACAAGAAACAGGCAATACACAAAAAAAGCATTCCGCAGTCAAACGCTACTCCGATATTCAAGCGCACCACCATCCAGCCCCGCCATCTGACCCGTTCCCCCCTCTCCCCCGTCCACCCCCCTCCCTCCTGCAAACATCTTCCACCTCTCAAATAAAGCAGTTACTACAATTCGATGAATTAACACAGGAGTCCAAACATAAAAGACACACCCAAGAGCAGCTCCGGTACACATTTGTATATATCAGTCAGATAGGAACGGAAAAGTGTACAATTTTGATTCCAAAGAGGATAGAGCGGCAGACCATCTGACCTGATGTGGGAGATTATTCCAGACTAAATGAAAGCTGATCAACAGTTTTAGTTGGAACAGAGGTAACAAGGAATAGACGAGGATCAAAAGAAGAACGGGGTTCACGCGATGAGGGTAAACAGGTGCAACAGATGTTAGATATTGTGTACAGGAGGATTTCAATGATTTATAGCAGAGATATGCAGCTGTGTAGGGTATGCTTTGGGAGTCAGTGAAGAGAATAGGAAATCTGGTCAAACGATGAGCGAAAGATCAAGCAGACAGCATGACTTGGACCCTTTGACGTGTATTGATAAGACACCTTAGCCAGCCAGACAGAACACCGTTACAATTATCGAGACGAGAGGGTACAAGGCTTTTGGTGGCATCTGCGGAAAGGAGGTGACAGATGGAAAAGCAATGCAACAGAGTTCAAGGGAAACCAATCCCGATGACATTAGCAAAATTGTGTGGAGAGGAAGAGTTTGATCAAGTGTCACATCATGTCAGGTTTGTCTTCGTTCGGTTTGAGTTTGTTGTCTATCATCTAGATTTTTAGGTTAGACACAGGGAACAGGGGACTGGGTACTTCGTCCGCAGATCAGAAAGAGTCCAGGGACAGAAAGCTGATTGTCCTCAAGGATTCTTCGATGGAATAGGCAATATCGATTTACAATAGCCGAGACAAGACAATTGTAGAAAATGAAGAGTACACGGCTCAGGACTAAACCCTGGAGCAAACCGTACAGCAATGATGTTAAGCTGAAACCATTTAATGAAAGTCGGTGATGTAGGAATAGACCAGTTGAAATCTGTATCGGACAGATCAAAAAGGTAATACAACCGGGAGAGAATAATAGAATTGTCGATGATATCAAAAGCTGCAGAGAGATCCAGCAGAGAGAAGTCCTATGTTGTTGTCGTCAAGGAGTCAGTCGTGAGTCGCTGCAGACTCGAAGAAAAGAGATTTCAGTGCGATGGTCAGATCGGCAGGCAGACTGAAGAAGGCAACGATATTGTTGGAATGAAGATGATTCATGAGCGGAACAAAAACATTTCAACAGTGATTTTTGCGAACAAAGGAAGATTTTACATTAATCTGCAATTCTTTAGATTTTTAGGATCAAAAGCAGGCTTTTTCAATGGACTACGGACGACTACGTTTTAAAAAGGGAATGGAAAAGAACCAGTGGACAAAGAGATGTTATGATTGTGGTGGGGGAAGCAGGCGTGTATCAAGACAGCAGCTGAGAATGTATGCTGGGAGTGAGTGGAGTTCACAATTTTATTACCAGATTAGATTTCAATGAAGGATCCGGCGAAGAGTTCAAACACAGAATGAAAGGAAACAAGGCTGAAGAGCTTCGGAGGAAGGGGGATCAGAAAAAGATATGGGACAGAGTCTGAGAATCTAACAAAGTTCTGACGTCAGTGATCTTACCAACAGAAAGGAGACAAAGTCTTGTGGCAGTACAGGTAATGGAAGATTAGAACAGAGCGGAGTTGAACCAGAGGTGTTTTCCGCCCGGTCTCTTGCAGTTTCTACCAGAGATGTACACAGGTGTCAGAAAGTTGATTAGTTTAGTCCATGTCTTTGCATTTTCTAGCATCTTCCACAGTTTATTCCTGTCTACGGTATTGAGACTCCTGCAATGATTTATAAACACAGCGTACGTATGTTTCTTTTTACTAATAACATCAAGGTGAATATATGGTCAATCGTCAAATATTTCATCTGATAAGGAATGTCTTTCCTTCACACTAAGTACTGCCATACCTCTGTAGTCGTCATTGTTTGAAGACGAATTCTAACTGTACAACATCAACTCAAGGGGAAGTGTAGCTTGTCGAACAGTGTTGTGGGAAATGGTGTGACATGAACCATACGGAATCAGAAAATTCTCCACCTATATTGTGTAGCCTTCTTTCCTTACCAAGCTGTATATTTCTTATAGCATTTGGTGCATTTCTTCAAAAATAGGGTGGTGAAGTTCTGGGATAATCGTGTGTGTGTGTGTGTGTGTGTGTGTGTGTGTGTGTGTGTGTGTGTGTGTGTGTCGCATTTTTCTGTGGGGAGAATGAAAACGTGTTCTTGTTCTTTTTCCTTTTTCTTTCCTTAAGTTTTTTTCTTTTGTGTTTTATAATAGCTCTATTTTTGGCTGGGTTGTCTTGGCATGACGAGGTTTTTGAAACCGAGTCTCAAAATTGGATTATTTAGAGCAGTTTCTTGAATTGACTTCTTGTATACCTTTTTCGTTCCCAGACGCAAATTCTTATTATGTTTTTCTGAGTTTCTGTGCTCGTGCTTGTCTGGGTCATGGCCTGAATGTGGAGAACGATTCCAAGCTTCACGTGCATCTCGTTTCCTGTGCAAACATTGTTTGTCATGCTTTGTGTTAGTGGGACGAGAGTTCACGCGCCCGATTAAACCTTCTGCCTCGTACCTTCCTCCGTTTGCAAACTAGTGTGGGTGAAGGTTTGAAGGGCTGATTCAACACGTGTGTCTAGCTGGCTAAGACCCAGTTGCCATATACTTTGTGAATAATTGCTATACATGTTTTTCTATTGATCCATATCATTTTTGTTGTAATTTTGTTTTCTTTCAACACTTCCGTCTTGTTACTGAAGTGACACGAGTGGTTGGCAAAGTCACGAGAGACAAACAGGTCAGAGGTTGGACTGGACTTTGAAGCTCGGATTGATGAAGAAGAAAGTAAACTGAAACGGAGAGCCTCACAACAGCCATGAGTGAAGCAATACAACAATTACATTTGGGGCCGCTGACGAAGCTCAAGCACAAAAATCAAAAGTGCACACACATCCACCACAGAAAAGAGGGCAGGAGTGGAGGAAGTTGAGAAATGGATGGGAAAAGCAGAAAGTTAAGACATGAGTGAAGAGGGGTGTGAGGAGGAAAAGAAAGAAGCTAATGTGTGTGTATGTGTGTGTGTGTGTGTGTGTGTGTGTGTGTGTGTGTGTGTGTGTGTGTGTGTGCGAGAGAGGGAGAGAGAGAGTGAGAGAGAGAGAGAGAGAGATGATGCCATTAGGAGACAACATTATCTGAGAGAGGGGGCTAAAGACAAAGGTGAGGTGCCTTGAGGAGGTAGGAAATGAGATTCAGAGAAAGGAGTGTGTTTGTGGGTACAGTGCAGGCGGGGGGTGAGGGAGGAAGTGTAGGTTGGAAATGAGGATGAAAAGGGAAGAAGAGTAGTGTGGGAACGGGGACGGATGGCAGAGGAGCAAACAGGCCCGCAGACGTGACGTCACCAATGACGCTGTTGTCTTGATCAGTTATACAGGACACACTTTGCAGCAGACGAGACATCACCAATGATGCTGTGTTGTCTTGATCAGTTATACAGGACACCTTGCAGCAGGCGTGACATCACCAATGATGCTGTTGTCTTGATCTGTTATAAAGGACACCTTGCAGCAGACAGACAGACACCAATGATGCTGTTGTCTTGATCAGTTATAAAAGGACACCTTGCAGCAGACGGACATCACCAATGATGCTGTTGTCTTGATCAGTAATAAAGGACACCTTGCAGCAGACGAGACATCACCAATGATGCTGTTGTCTTGATCAGTTATAAAGGACACCTTGCCATGTGTGTCACCAAGGGCATTGCCATGCCCATGGAACACACTGGAACATCGTGCAGACAGCAAACCGATTCCTGGCACGGACTTCAGACTGCCCCAGAATGCTTATCTTAGCAAGCCCTTTGCCATTTCCCTCCAGACTTCGGTGTAGAGTGCGGCGTTTACACCTTCCCTGGTCATCCGGCGCATGCCACTCTGCCTGTAGAAAGCTGACAAGATAAGGCAGCTGACATCAGCTTCCATCTCATACTTTGGCTTTCTGGAGGTACATCAAGAACAATGCATGGAATACCTTTCCAATCTCCAAATAAAGAGTTTGGCAATTTCAAGCAGATCATACTATCACTGTACAGGGTATTTGAGTTATAAAATGCAATGATGCTTTCCTTCCATTGAATATCTGCCTTCCCGAAATGGCAGGAATATCAAAAACAAACCATGATCCGTACAAAAAAATAGACCTGTTTCGAAACGAAGTGTTGCCAATGTCTCCATCGCTAAGTCGTAGCCATGAGACACTCTTCTTAAAGAAAATTCTCTCATCTTAGTCATCAGGCTACTTCGTTTATCCATCAGCTATTAATCGTGCGCAGTGTTGTCTTAAAACTTAGCAGATGTGGTGTAGCGTATATGGACAATCTGAACCTCCTTTGTGAAACTAAGGCTGAAACTACAGATGACATCATTCACAGTCTAGGAAGACATGAGCTGTCCCTTAGCTAAGATACATTTCAAGCCTGCGCACTCACCCGTTATCCTATCCTTGCGCAAGGTGGTCTTCCCAAAATAGTCCCATTCCTTTCAAGCTGTCTGCGTGGACCATCTAGTATGTACCTTGATAGATATATAAAAGAAAAGAAGGAGAGTCAGCCTTTAAACAGAACAAAAATTCTCAAATCTATCTGATTGCGACTGTCAAGGGATACTCGACTCCTTAAATTAAGCAAGGCCTTGGCGCATTACTTTTTCTTATGTGCAGCCACAATACGGCGGTTCTCAGTTCACCTGTCTTCATCCTTCTGCGCTGTGAGCTGCTGGGAATGCCCTGGGTGGCTTTTGAATCTGGATGAGGAGCGGCCAGTCGCCCTAACACTGGGCCATGGCACGTGCGGCCTATTCTGCTGGAGGACAGTGGGTCATCGCCCTGACAGCTGACCTGCGGGTCAGTTTGATGGCTGGTTGCCGAGCTCCAGTTACTGGGGATCAACATGTATCTTGTCCATGGATTCGCCGTCCACGTGGAACTTGCCAGAGAGAGAGAGAGAGAGGGGGGGGGGGGGGGGGGGGGGGGAGAGACAAAGACATAGAGACAGACACAGAGACAGACAGAGAGAGAGAGAGAGAGAGAGGAGAGAGAGAGAGAGAGAGAGAGAGAGAGAGAGAGAGAGGACGGACAGACAGACAAACAGACAGACAGACAGACAGTCAAAGGGCGCTGCACTGCGGGCTGTAACCCACAGACAGATCAGTCCTAGCAGCAGTGTGTGCGGTGTGTTGACCTGGCTGTGTTGACCTGGCTGTGGTGACCTGGCTGTGGTGACCTGGCCGTGGTGATGCCGTGTGACCTGGCTGTGGTGACCTGGCTGTGTGTGGTGACCTGTGTTGTGGCTGACCTGGCTGTGTTGACCTGGCTGTGTGTGACCTGTCTGTGATGTGTGTTGACCTGGCTGTGGTGACCTGGCTGTGTGTGTTGATCTGGCCGTGTGTTGACCTGGCTGTGTGCCTGGCTGTGTGTTGACTGGCTGTGGTGACCTGGCCGTGTGTTGACCTGGCGTGTGTGACCTGGCGTGTGTGTGACCTGGCTGTGGTGACCTGGCCGTGTGTGACCTGGCCGTGTGTTGACCTGGCTGTGTGTTGACCTGGCTGTGTGTTGACCCTGGCTGTGGTGACCTGGACAGTGTGTTGACCTAGCTGCAGGGTGGCCGTGTGTGACCTGGCCGTGTGACCTGGCTGTGTGTTGACCTGGCTGTGGTGACCTAGCTGTGCTGCCTTCACCTGGCTGTGCTGCCCTAGCAGCAGGGTGTGCCCTGTTGACCTAGCTGTGTGGTGACCTGGCTGTGGTGACCTGGCTGTGTTGACCTAGCTGTGTGGTGACCTGGCTGTGGTGACCTAGCTGTGCTGCCTTCAGACAGATCAGCCCTAGCAGCAGGGTGTGTGTGTGGTGACCTAGCTGTGTGTTGACCTGGCTGTGGTGACCTAGCTGTGTGTTGACCTAGCTGTGGTGACCTAGCTGTGTTGACCTAGCTGTGTGTTGACCTAGCTGTGTGTTGACCTGGCTGTGGTGACCTAGCTGTGTGTTGACCTGGCTGTGTTGACCTAGCTGTGTGCTGACTTGACTGATCAGCCCTAGCTGTGTGTTGACCTGGCTGTGTTGACCTAGCTGTGTGTTGACCTGGCTGTGGTGACCTAGCTGTGCTGCCTTCAGACAGATCAGCCCTAGCAGCAGGGTGTGCTGTGTTGACCTAACTGTGTGGTGACCTGGCTGTGTTGACCTGGCTGTGTGTTGACCTGGCTGTGTGTTGACCTGGCTGTGGTGACCTAGCTGTGCTGCCTTCAGACAGATCAGCCCTAGCAGCAAGGTGTGTGTGTGTTGACCTAGCTGTGCTGCCTTCAGGCCGCGCCACCTGTTGGCTGTACGTCAGAGGCAGATAGATCGGCTTGCAACGCGGGGCAAGGGCTGATAACTGTCGCCTCATCTCTCCGCGGGGCCGACTGCTGTGGCGGCCATCACTCCCCCTGCCGGCGGGTTATGGCCCCCAGGGGACTGATGTTCACATCACCGTCTTCACTGTCTGTCGGTCAGCTCGTATATTGAGCAGCTCCCCGCTCGCCGCTTGGCATCAACCTGCCGTCTGTCTGTCTGTCTGTTTGTCTATCCGTCTGTCTGTCTGTCTGTCTGTCTGTCCGTCCGTCTATCCGTCTGTCCGTCTGTCTGTCTGCCTGTCTGTCTGTCCCTCCGTCTGTTTGTCTGTCTGTCCTGTCTGTCTGTCCCGTCCGTCCGTCTGTCCGTCTGTCTGTCTCCCTGTCTGTCTGTCTGTCTCTCTCTCTCTCTCTCTCTCTCTCTCTCTCTCTCTCTCTCTCTCTCTCTCTCTCTCTCTCTCTCTCTCCTCTCTCTCTCTCTCTCTCTCTCTCTCTCTCTCTCTCTCTCTCTCTCTCTCTCTCTCTCTCTCTCTCTCTCTCTCTCTCTCTCTCAACGACAACAACAACAACAGTAACAACAACAACAATAACAATTAGAATAACAACAACACAACAACGACGACGACGACACCATTCGGTTTGAGGTCCGGATTGACTCATGATGATATGACAAATGGGGACAACTATTCCTCATGAGTGGGGGATGGGGATGTGGTGGCTGTATAAAACTACACTAGTACGACAAGAACGACAGAACGTTGAAATGGGCAGAGACGATGCCACTTTAGCTCGGAAAGGGCCAAATGGACAGGGGGCGGGAGGGAAGATTCGAACCCGAACGTCTGACAGGCAGCTCTGTGCTCTGTTACTGGGCCAGCGCCGAACAGGGGCCAACAAGGTGCTCCCAGTACAAAGCAAAAAATAAAATAAAATAAAAAAAAAAAACAGAAACAAACAACCCCCCCCCCCCCCCCACTCACAAGGCCATTGCCCATGTGTGAATGAGATGGAGGTTCAGCTCTTTGATCCTTGTCAATGGATGATGACTAACAACTGCTGCGGAGAATATATCCGCAGAATGTTTGAGCCCCCCCCCCCTCAATCACACACACACACACACACACACACACACACACACACACACACAATGTATCCCTCACACACGCACGCACACACACGCACACACACACACACACACACACACACACACACACACACACACACGCTGGCAGTCTGGGCAGTCTGGAAGGAGGCTTTATATCATGTTGACGGTCTATCTGTAGGCCGGGTTTGTTGATGTGACTCCTGTTGTGTGCAACTATAAACCTGCTGGGCACCGCTGAACCAGTCTGTCAGATAGGGCCCGCCTCGTGAGACACCACCTTCAGCCCTGTGTGTGTGTGTGTGTGTGTGTGTGTGTGTGTGTGTGTGTGTGTGTGTGTGTGTGTGTGTACTTGTGCGTGCGTGCGTGCGTGCGTGTGCGTGCATGCGTGCGTGCGTGTGTGTGTGTGTGTGTGTGTGTGTGTGTGTGTGTGTGTGTGTGTGTGTGCTTTCGAATATACAACAACAATAACTGCTACTACTGCTGCTGCTGCTGCTGCTGCTGCTCGCTACTACTGCTACTATTACTGCTACTACTACTACTACTACTACTACTACTACTACTACTACTACTACTACTACTACTACTCATTATCGTCATCAGAATCATGATGACAAAAATGATGATGATGATGATGATGATGATGATGATGATGATGATGATGATGATGATAAAGATTCTAATAAAGATAACAAAATAATGATTATAATGGGAATATAGGGGAAAAGAAGTGAATGACTAAAAAAAACTTAAAAAATAAAAAAGCGTACTGCATGAAAGAATTTGACACTGGGAAAGATGACACAATTCAGCAATGGCAGAGACAGAGAGAGACAGAGAGAGAGAGAGAGAGAGACAGAGAGAGAGAGAGAGAGAGAATGGTTGAGAGATAGGAACGGAGAGAGAGAGAGGAAGAGAAATGAGAGAGAGACAGAGACAGTATACAGACAGACAGACGTGGCACGATGGTCTTGGAGAGGGTTGATTGGAAACGGAATGGGGAGGGGAGGGGGAAAGGGAGAGCAGTCTGGATTGATTTATTAACTTATACTACAAACACTTCATCTTCCCCACCCACATCCTATCTGCCCCCCCCCCCCCCCCCCCTCCCGCGCCCCTGCCCCTCCCCCTCCTCCCCGCCACACTCTCCTTCCTCCTTCGTTGCGCCCGCCATCCCCCTCCACCACTGCCTGATGACCTAACTGTGAAGGCAGGAACGGGGGTGGGGGGTGTGGGGGGGGGGGGGGGGGGGTTGATGGGAGGGAAACAGGCCAGGTACTGCTGGAACACCCAGGGGAGACGGGGGGGACGGGGGGGGGGGGGGGGGTTGCAGTGCTAAGTGGAGGGGGGGGGGGGGGGGGTGAGGGAGCAGAGGAAGGTGCTGAAGAAAAGAGGTAGCGTGGTGGAGAAATGAAGATGACTTCTACTGTTCTGGATCCATCGATTCCTGTTAGTTTTCTGTACCTTAGTTATGAAAAAGTCCAATAGTTTTGTACTGCCATCGTTCTATCTACATGCCCCAGTATGATCTAACTTAGTATTCGCTTCTTTGGTTGTGCGTTTACGCGAGTGTGTGCGTGTGTGTGTGTGTGTGTGTGTGTGTGTGTGTGTGTGTGTGTGTGTGTGTGTGTGTGTGTGTGTGTGTGTGTAGACTGTACCTCTAAGGGTGTTTATCAGGACTTACACTGAGTGATGTCAGACAGCACAGCCACACACAGGCCGTCACCGAGGGGTGCCAGCAAAGCTGTGTCATTGTCTGGACAGGATCAGCGGAGTTCTTCACAGCAGATCGACCTCTGTCCAACAAACACAAAATTCAGCAATGCATCGAATGGTCCAGTCTTGTGCAAAGGAGATCCCATCACCAACAGTCCTTGTAGATAGAGAGAGAGGGGGGGGGGGAGAGAGAGACAGAGACAGAGAGAGAGACTAGACAGAGAGAGAGAGAGAGAGAGAGAGAGAGAGAGAGAGAGAGAGAGAGAGAGAGAGGCAGGCAGGCAGGCAGGCAGGCAGGCAGACAGAGAGGTAGATCAAAGAGAAACACACACTGATTAAAATAGGCAGGCAGACAGTTAGTCAGACATAGAGCAAAGACACAAACAGACAGAGTCAGAAAGACAGACATAGAACAAAGAGACAAACACACAGACTGACAGAGAGACGGCAAGCAGCAGGGCCCAGTTGCTGGCACTGCATGGTACAGACCATGTTCCATGCGGTCAGTGGCACATCTCTTTTGGAGTTGTCGGTCCTGCCGCTCCCTGTCAGTCTGAGTGTGGTGTGGACTCCCAGGTGAAGACTGCTACCACAATGCGGAGTGTCCTCCCCTAGATGGAAGCTTCTGTGAAAGGTTAGTCCAGAATTCCTGAGCCACACGGCGAACATTGGCATCTTCTGGGCCTGTGTGGCTAGCCCACAATTCCTGACCCACACGGCGAACACTGGCATCTCCTGGGTCTGTATGGTTAGCCTACTGGGCCTGTGTGATTAGCCCACAATTCCTGACCCACACGACGAACACTGGTATCTTCTGGGTCTGTGTGGTTAGCCCACAATTCCTGACCCACACGGCGAACACTGGCATCTTCTGGGTCTGTATGGTTAGCTACTGGGCCTGTGTGGTTAGCCCACAATTCCTGACCCACATGACGAACACTGGCATCTTCTGGGTCTGTGTGGTTAGCCCACAATTCCTGACCCACACGGCGAACATTGGCAACTCCTGGGTCTGTGTGGTTAGCCCACAATTCCCGACCCACACAGCGAACATTGGCAACTCCTGGGTCTGTGTGACCCCAGGGATATCTACATCAAAGGAGGGCGAGTGAAGGGACAGAGCTGTTGTATGATCTACTCATTATCACACAACTAATTACCACTTTCATCTAATTATCACCATCTAATTATCACCTTCATCTAATTACCTTCATATAATTATCACCTTCATTAGCGTCATCTTCGAAGTCCTGGCCATTCCTTGTTCACCTGCCGATCTTGGTGTTCAGTGTCCCTCCAGTGGAGGACAGACCATGGTGTTCACTGTCACCTCCTCATTCACCATGACGTGGTGTACACTGTCCCTAATCATTCACACTGTGGTGTTCACTGTCCCACCTCATTCAGATAACCGTGGTGTTCACTGTCCCACCTCATTCAGACCGTGGTGTTCACTGTCCCTCCTCATTCAGACCTGGGTGTTCACTGTCCCTCCTCATTCAGACCTGGTTGTTCACTGTCCCTCCTCATTCAGACCTGGGTGTTCACTGTCCCTCCTCATTCAGACCGTGGTGTTCACTATCCCTCCTCTTTCAGACCGTGATTTTTACTGTCCCTCCTCATTCAGACCTGGGTGTTCACTGTTCTTCCTCATTCAGACCGTGAGTGTTCACTGTCCCTCCTCTTTCAGATCGTGATGTTCACTGTCCCTCCTCATTCAGACCACGGTGGTCAGTGTCCCTCCCATTCAGACTATGGCGTTCACTGTCCCTCCCCATTCAGACTATGGCGTTCACTGTCCCTCCTCATTCAGACCATGGTGTTCACTGTCCCTCCTCATTCAGACCGTGGTGTTCACTGTCCTTCCTCATTCAGACCGTGGTGTTCACTGTCCTTCCTCCTTCATTCAGACCGTGGTGTTCACTGTCCCTCCTCATTCAGACCGTGGTGTTCACTGGCCCTTCAGATGAGTTCCAGTCATAGAGGTCAGTGTGGGTCAGTTGAAAGGGACCACCGACAGGGGGGCGCTCATGCACACAGGCTCTGTCCTTATGCCATAGTGGTCAGTGTGGGTCAGTTGAAGGGGGCAATTCAGTGGGGGGGGGGGGGGGGGGGGGGGGAGAGGGCGCTCAGGCACACAGGCTCTGTCTTTAAGCCATTGTTTGGGAGCTTACGTGTTCTCCTGTGTGTGTTAGATCAGAACAGGCAGCTCTGACCACGAAAGGACTGACTCAGCAGCAGTGCAGTGTCTTCTCTTTTGAGTGGCCTCTTGACGGCCTGATCCTGGTTGCTCCCCATGGATTGCTGGGTTGGGACTACTGAAGGGATCACACTGAAGATGAGTTCTGGTTGGGTGGAGGGCGTCACGGCTGTTCCGTCTCCACGCCTCCTTGGATAACATCCCCTGACGTGTGCTCGTCCCGGGTCTCCACCTGAGGCATCAAACTCACGTCGGACAGGAACCGACCATGACCTGACACCGTCTCCCTCAACCCCCCCCCCCCCCCACACACACACACACACACACACCTCCACGTCCCACCCACTGGCCATACGCCTCTAACGAGAGTCGAACCGACGATCTATCGGTGATGTGATCCTTACGCAAACCACGGCACTACTGCAGTTGGATGCAGACAGAGTGATGTGGAAGCGTGTTGACCAGGTGCCAGAGAACAGAGTATGGCCTTGAACGGCTGTGGTGGTCATGGTGGTCATCTGAGGCAACTGTCGTCTGCAGTAGCCTTTGAGCTGTCAGAGAGGTGAGGGATGCTGTGCCTCCAACATGCCGTCACCTCCCCACACACATTCCACGGCAGGGGCCTGCAGGAAACGCAGAACTGCCGGGGTGTCTGTGATGGCGTGCCGTGTCATTTCAGAGACCTCCCTCTGCTAATAGTTAGATGGGGAGAAAAATCACTCAACGGTGGCGTTTCTGGAATCGCCGCAGAATGATTTGGGGAGGGAGGGGGGGGGGGGGGGAGGGGACGGGAGCAGTTTTTCAGGAACGCATAGACCCCAACACACAAGTGCCCCGTAGGAGGGCAGCGAGAGCATGCCCGCGCACGTACACACACACACACACACACACACACACACACACACACACACAACACACACACACACACACACACACACACACACACACACACACACACACACACACACGCAGGCGCGCGCGCGCGTGCACACACACACACACACACACACACACACACACACACACACATAAGCACACACGCACGCACGCAAAATCCTGCAACTACGAACACATACATACTCACACATAAACGCACACACGCACGTACACACAGACATCGTTAGACTCTGTCTCTCTGTCTCTGTCTGTCTGGCTGGCTCTCTCTCTCTCTCTCTCCTCTCTCTCTCTCTCTCTCCTCTCTCTCTCTCTCTCTCTCTCTCTCTCTCTCTCTCTCTCTCTCTCTCTCCCCCCTCCCCTCCCCCAAAAAAAGTCATTAATGACGACTTCTGACTTCTGGAGACATATACTAGCAGAAAGTCTTCCCCGCTCCACCTGTCAGTCTTATTTCAGACTGCACGAGTCGTTCTTCAGCCCCTTGGGTGGCAAGACCCTCCCCCACCCCCACCTCCGCCCTCCGTCATCTCCCCCATCCCACAACACCCATCCCCCGCTCACTCCCCCCCCCCACCCCACCCCCACCCCTTCTGTGAGCCCCATCCTGATCTGCTAAGCTGTGTGCACAGTTCCACACCCAGCCAGGGGTCGGTCGTCTCGGATGTTCTGATTGGTGGTCATTTTTCAGGAACCCTCCATCTCATCCACACACCACACACACACACACACACACACACACACACCACAAACACCCTCTCTTCCCCTCTCTCTGCTTCCAAATCACAACACATATCGCGGTCCTCCTCTCTCGTGCGTGGTACTCCCTCTCTCTCTGCTGCATTATAAAACCTGTCGCGGGTCTCCGGTCCTCTCTCTCTCTCTCTCTCCTCTGGTGGGTGGGTGTCTCTCTCTCTCTCTCTCTCTCTGTTTCCAAAACACTAAACATGTATGCGCGGATCTCTCTCTCGCTCGTCATCTCTCTCTCTCTCTCTCTCTCTCTCTCTCTCTCTCTCTCTCTCTTCTCTCTTCTCTGCTCCAAATCAAACACATATGCGCGGTCATCCTCTCTCTCTCTCTCTCTCTCTCTCTCTCCTCTCCTCTCCTCTCACTTCTCTCTCTCTCTCTCTTCTTTCCTCTCTGTCCTCGCTCTCTCTGTCTCTCTCTATCTCTCTCTCTCTCTCTCTCTCTCTCTCTCCTCTCTCTCTCTCTCTCTCAAGACATCTCTCTCTCTGTTTCCATATCCAAACATGTATGGCGCGATCCCCCTCTCTCTTCTCTCTCTCTCTCATCTCTCTCTCTCTCTCTCTCTCTCTCTCTCTCTCTCTCTTTCAAAAACATTGAAACAGGTATACATTCTCTCTTCTCTTCTCTCTCTTTCCCTCCTCCTCTCACCCACACCACTCTCCCACACCCACACCCCCACACACACACACACACACACACACACACACACACACACACACACACACACACACACACATGAGCGCGCACGCACACACACAACAGAGAGAGAGGAGAGAGAGGAGAGAGAGAGAGAGAGAGAGACAGGACAGACAGAACAGACAGACAGAGACAGAGACAGGAGCACAGACGAGACAGGAGAGAGGTGCGGTGTGTGTGCTGGCGTTGCCGGCTGTAGGTGTAGGGATGGTGTGCTCCTGTTCCCCTCCTCTGCTCTGACTGCCGCCGGCACCTGATGCTGGGCTGTGTGATGCCGCAGTCTGCCAGCCCACCTCTCTCCCCCAGCCGCACCCTACCCCCAATCTCCCCATCCCCCGCACTCTTACTTCTACTTTTTCCCTCCACCGCCCTGCAACCCTCTTTGAATTTCGGGCCTGTCAGACAGGCAGGTCCGTTTGCGCGCGTATAGACAGAAAGACAGACGGACAGACAGACAGACCTACGGACGGACACAGTCATAGAGTGAATCAGGCGCACAGACCGCGTGCGCGCACGCGCACACACACACACACACACACACACAACACACCCACACATACACACAACACACAACCACGCACGTAAGCGCAAGCATGACCACAAGCACGCACGCACGCACGCACGCACGCAAGCACGCACGCAAAAACGCACGCACGTAAGCATTCACATACGCGCGCACGCGCGCAAACACGCACGCACGTACGCACGCACGCGCGCGCGCGCGCGCGCACACATTAACACACACACACACAATACACAATACACACACACACACACCCTTCCCATTTGTTTGTGTGTGCACACACACAACACAGAGTGAGACAGCTAAGGAGATGTGGAAAAATAAGCACAGAATAACAGATCGACACGACAGAAATGAATGGATTTTTAATGGTTTCTCTTGTCATTTGTCCCTTACTGTTGCGGATGTGTTGCTGCTGCTGGTGGGGATGGGGGGAGGGGTGGGGGGATGGTGGTGGTGATGGATGGACGTAATAGTTCATCTTCACTGTCCTCTTTCCGGCATGGCCTGCTTTTCTTCGTTCCATCCGTCTCTCCTCCCCTCGCCCCCCCCCCCCCTCCCCCCCCTTCTGCATCAGAAATAGGATCAGCCGTTTTCAGTTTCATTCATGCCTGCTTGCCTGTCTGTCTGTCTGTCTGTCCGTGTCTGTCGGTCAGTCTCTCTCTCTCTCTCTCTCTCTCTCTCTCTCTTTACCCGATCTCTCTCTCTCTCTCCTCTCTCTCCTCTCTCTCTCACTCTTCTCTCTCTGTCTCCTCTCTCTCTGTCTCTCTCTCTCGTCTCTCGCTCTCCCCCCCCCCTCTCTCTCTCTCCTTTACACCCCCCCCCTCTCTCTCCCTCTTCTCTCTGCATTCTCAAAAGCAGGGAAGCAAAGAGAAACGATTCAGTCTGGAAGGGTTATTATTATTCTTCATGTGGGGCCAGCCATTTCTGTTGCCTCAAAACACCTGGAGGAAGGAGATGCTCCACAAGGTGTGCGACTGCCGCCTCATTACCACCGCTACTCCAGACACTACTGCCACGCTACTGCTGATGAGGCACACGAGGGGAGGGGAGGTGAGGGGGGGAGGGGGCAGGGATGGGGGAGAAAGGAGGGACACGGCAGAAGGAAGGGGTGATAGATGAGGCGGGGGAGGGGGGAGGGAGGAAAGGTGGGGAGAGGTTGTGGGAAGGGTGGGGGTTGTGTATTGCCGCAGAAACACCTGTCGGAGTGCCCGTGCTGGATCTTTTCATGTCTGTTTCCTTACCTGAGGGAATCTCTGACGGTGAACACACCTTCTACTAGAGGAGGACGAGAGAGAGAGAGAGAGAGGAGGCGAGAGAGAGAGAGAGAGGCAGAGAGAGAGAGAGAGGAGCCAGAGAGATGACGGAGCTGCGAGAGAGAGAGAGATGAGAGGGAGAGAGGCAGAGCCGAGAGAGAGAGAGAGAGAGAGAGAGCGTCGGGAGAGGAGTGCGGCATCGCTTTGTGCGCTCCCTCCCCCTTCCTCGCACATGTGTGTGTGAGAAAGAGAGAGGAGGCAGAGACAACAAGACAGCGACAGCGACAGAAACAGAGACAGAGAGGACACACATACATCCATACATACCAACAGACAAAGACAGAGACAGCACAGACCTAGTGATAGCAAGAGAAAAGTTTGCAACAGAGAGAGAGAGACAAAACACAGGCAAGACAGGCTGATAGACTGTCCAGTACACACACACTGAGAGACGGAGGAGAGGAGAGAGAGAGAGAGAGAGGAGGAGAGAGAGAGAGAGAGAGGAGAGGAGAGAAGAGGAGAGAGAGAGGAGAGAGAGAGAGGAGAGAGAGAGAGAGAGAGCGAGATCTGTGCCCTTACTCATCCTTTCCTGAGCGTGTGTGTGTTGTGTGTGCGTGCGTGCGTGCGGTGTGCGTGCGTGCGTGTGTCTGTCTGTCTGTCTGTCTATCTGTGTGCGTGTGTGTGTGTTAAGAGAGAGAGACAGAGACAGACAGACACACAGGACACACAGAGACAAACAAACAGACTGAGAGATAAACAATCTAATGTACCAACAAGGGAGTAGGATGAAGCAGCGGTAGCACTAAAACACCTCCAGCACTTCATGCTCCCAGAAGGAACCCTACCCCCACGCCCTCTCTGTCTCTCCACACCTACAGGGAAAGGAACCCTACCCCCACGCCCCCTCTGTCTGTGGTACTCCAGCACCTCGCAGACCTACAGGGAAAGGAACCCTACCCCCACGCCCCCTCTGTCTGTGGTACTCCAGCACCTCGCAGACCTACAGGGAAAGGAACCCTACCCCCACGCCCCCTCTGTCTCTGTGCTTCTCCAGCACCTCGCACACCTGCAGGGAAAACGCCACGCCGTCTGTCCATCAGTCAAGCCAAGCTCTGCTCGGCAAACCGCCTGCCCCAGGCCATTTCTGAACATGTAAAAACTGCATCAAGAGACAAGTGTGGAAAGAAGAAAAGGAAAAAACTCGAGTAAGCCAGTCGCTGATTCAGCACGCATCTGTTGAATCACTTCATGTCGATGCAAACACGATCATCATTAGGCCAAAGGTCAGACAGCGAATCTGTCAAGAATAAGAACCACTCCGTTTGTGGTTGTGGCGGTGGCGGTGGTGGTTTTTGTGATTGCGATTGTTGTGGTGGTCGTTGTAGTTGTGTTGTTGTTGTTGTTTCACAGCTGACGGCCAGAAGGACACTATTTCATATCACACATGGCAGTGGAGACATGATTTCACAGTGGCACCACTTTCCCTGACCATGCACGTCTAAACTGAGTGCACGTGCTGACAGAAAACTAGGTAAGCGGGTAGTAAAAGGGAAAAGGGAGGAGGAGAAAGAGAAGATGAGCTTGGGGTGAGAGAATAGGGGAAAAGAAAGGGGAGAGGGCGAGGAGAGAGAGCGAGAGAGGCGCGGGGTGGGGGCGAGGAAATGGCAAAGGAGGAGGGGGGGGGGGGGGTGTTGTGTGGTTTCTACCTGTTGTCTTAGCAATTTAACCCCACACTGCTTCTGTTTCCTGACGGCTCGACCTCGAAAGCTCTGTCTTTTCTTCTTTTTTTATATTTTCAGGAACTTTTCTCCTTCGTCTTGTTTGTTATTGTTATTGTTGTTGTTGTTGTTGTTGTTGCTGCTGCTGTTGTTGTTGTTGTCTTCTTCTTCTTCTTCTTCTTCTTCTTCTTCTTCTTCTTCTTTCTCTTCCTCCCTTCTCTTCTGCCCTCCATGGTGGCTCCTCCTTTTTCGTGTTGTTCTCGATGCTGTTGTTCCCTCTCCTCCTGTCATCTGCCCCTTCTTCTCCCCTCTCCTCCTGTCATCTGCCCCTTCTCTCCCCCTCTCCTCCTGTCATCTGCCCCTTCTTCCCCCTCCTCCTGTCATCTGCCCCTTCTCTCCCTTCTCCTCCTGTCATCTGCCCCTTCTCCCCTCTCCTCCTGTCATCTGCCCCTTCTCCCCCTCTCCTCCTCCTGTCATCTGCCCCTTCTTCCCCCCTCTCCTCCTGTCATCTGCCCCTTCTCTCCCTCTCCTCCTGTCATCTGCCCCTTCTCCCCCTCTCCTCCTCTGTCATCTGCCCCTTCTCCTCCCCTCTCCTCTTCTGTCATCTGCCCCTTCTCCTCCCCTCTCTCCTCCTGTCATCTGCCCCTTCTCCTCCCCTCTCTTGTCATCCTGCCCCTTCTCCTCCCCTCTCCTCCTGTCAATCCTTCTCCTCCTCTCCTCCTGTCATCTGCCCCTTCTCCATCCTCTCCTCCTGTCATCTGCCCCTTCTCCCCCTGTCCTCTGTCTTTGCCCCCTCTGCTCCCCTCTCCTCCTGTCATCTGCCCCTTCTCCCCCTCTCCTCTGTCATCTGCCCCTCTCCCCTTCTCTCTCTCCTGTCATTTGCCCCTTCTCCTTCCCTCTCCTCCTGTCATCTGCCGCTTCTCTCTTCCCCTCTGCTCCTGTCATCTGCCCCTCTCTCCTCCCTCTCTTCCCTGTCATCTGCCCCTTCTCCTCTCCCCTCTCCTCCTGTCATCTGCCGCTTTCTCTCCCCTCTGCTCCTGTCATCTGCCCCTTCTCCCCCCTCTCCTCCTGTCATCTGCCCCTTCTCCTTCCCTCTCCTCCTGTCATCTGCCCCTTCTCTTCCCCTCTGTTACTGTCATCTGCCCCTTCTCCCCCCCCTCTCCTCCTGTGTCACCTGCCCCTTCTCATCCCCTCTCCTCTTTTCATCTACCCCCTTCTCCTCCCTCTCCTCCTGTCATCTGCCCCTTCTCCTCTCCCCCCTCTCCTCCACTGTCATCTGCCCCTTCTCCTCCCTCTCCTCCTCTGTCATTTGCCCCTTCTCTCCCACTATCTTCCTCTGCCATCTGCCCCTTCTCCACCCTCTCTTCCTGTCATCTGCCCCTTCTCACCCCTCTCCTCTTGTCATCTGTCCCTAAACTGTCCTCTGTCATCTGCCCCTTCTCCTCCCCTCTCCTCCTGTCATCTGCCCCTACTCCTCCCCTCTCCTCCTCTTGTCATCTGCCCCTTCTCCTCCCTCTCCTCCTGTCATCTGCCCCTTCTCCTCCATCTCCTCCTGTCATCTGCCCCTTCTCCTCCCCCTCTCCTCCTGTCATCTGCCCCTTCTCCACCCCTCTCCTCTGTCATCTGCCCCTTCTCCTCCCCTCTCCTCCTGTCATCTGCCCCTTCTCCTCCCTCTCTCTCTTGTCATCTACCCCTCTCTCCTCTCCTCTCCTCCTGTCATCTGCCCTTCTTCCCCCTCTCTTCCTCCTTTCATCTGCCCCTACTCCTCCACTCTCCTCCTCTGTCATCTGCCCCTCTTCTTCCCTTGTCCTCCTCTGTCATCTGCCCTTCTCCTCCCTCTCCTCTTGTCATCTGCCCCTTCTCCCCCTTTCCTCCTCCTGTCGTCTGCCCCTACTCCCCCCTCTCCTCCTGTCATCTGCCTTCTTCTCCCCTCTCCTCTTGTCATCTGTCCCTTCTCCCCTCTGTCCTCCTCTGTCATCTGCCCCTTCTCCTCCCCTCTCTTCCTCTGTCATCTGTCCCTTCTTCTCCCCTATCCTCCTGTCGTCTGCCCCTTCTCCTCCCCTCTCCTCCTCTGTCATCTGCCCCTTCTCCTCCCCTCTCCTCCTCTGTCATCTGCCCCTTCTCCTCCCCTCTCCTCCTCTGTCATCTGCCCCTTCTCCTCCCCCTGTCCTCTCCTCTGCACCTTCTCCCCCGGCCCCCTCTCTACTCCTCTGTCATCTGCCCCTTCTCCCCTCTCTCCTCTTGTCATCTGCCCCTTCCCCCCCCTCTCCTCCTCTGTCACTTGCCCCTTCTCCCTCTCTTTACCTGTCATCTGCCCCTTCTCCCCTCTGTCCTCCTCTGTCATCTGCCCCTTCTCACCGTCTCCTCCTGTCAGCTGCTCCTTCTCTCCCCCTCTCTCCTTCCCCCTCTCCTCCTCTATCATCTGCCCCTTCTCCCCCCTCCTCCTCTGTCATCTGCCCCTCTCTCCCCCATCTCCTCCTCATCTGCTCCTTCTCCTCCCCTCTCCTCCTTCTGTCGTCTCTCCCCTTCTCCTGCCCCTTCTGCCCCCTCTCCTCCTCTGTCATCTGCCCCTTCTGCCCCCTGTCCTTCTGTGTCAGCTGCCCCTTCTCCTCCCCTCTCTGTGCTCCTCTGTCATCTGCCCCTTCTTCCCCCTCTCCTCCTCCTGTCATCTGCCCCTCCCTCTCTCCTCCTGTCATCTGCCCCTTCTCCTCCCCTCTCCTCTCCTCCTCTCATCTGCCCCTTCATCCCCCTCTCCTCTGTCATCTGCCCGTTCTGCTCCTCTCTCCTCCTGTTTATCCCTGCCCTTCCTCCCCCCTATCCTCCTGTCATCTGACCCTTCTTCCCCTTTCCTCCTCCGTCATCTGCCTCTTCTACACCCCTCCTCCTCCTTTCATCTGCCCCTTCTCCTCCCTCTCCTCTTGTCATCTGCCCCCCCTCCTCCCTGTCCTCCTCTGTCAGCTGTCCCTTCCCCTCCTCTCTCCTCTTGTCATCTGTCCCTTCTCCCCCCCCCATCCTCTGTCATCTGCCCTTTCTCCTTCCCTCTCCTCCTGTCATCTGCCCCTTCTCCTCCCCTCTCCTCCTCTCATCTGCCCCTTCATCCCCCTCTCCTGTCATCTGCCCCTTCTGCTCCTCTGTCCTCCTGTCATCTGCCCCTTCTCCTCCCTGTTCTCCTCTGTTATCTGCCCCTTCTCTCCTCCCTCTCATCTGCCCTCTGTCATCTCATCTGCCCCTCTCCCGCCTGTCCTCCTCTGTCATCTGCCCCTTCTCCCCCCTGTCCTCCTCGTCATCTGCCCCTTCTGCTCCTCTCTCTCCTCTCATCTGCCCCTTCTCCTCCCCCTGTGTCTCCTCTGTCATCTGCCCCTTCTCCCCTCTTCCTCTGTCATCTGCCCCTTCTTCTCCCCTGTCCTCCTGTCATCTGCCCCTTCTCCTCCCTGTCTCCTCTCTGTCATCTGCCCCTTCTCCCCCCCCCCCCCCCCATCCCCCCCCCCCCGTCCTCCTCTGTCATCTGCCCCTTCTCCCCCCCCCCCTGTCCCCTCCTCTGTCGTCTGCCCCTTCTCCCCCCCTGTCCTCCTCTGTCATCTGCCCCTCTCTCCCCCCTGTCCTCCTCTGTCATCTG